>LOJH01008640.1:2971-27492 GCA_001685095.1 Ellobius talpinus
TGTGTGTGTGTGTGTGTGTGTGTGTGTGTGTGTGTGTGTGTGTGTGTAGGCACAAACATGCACTTACACACACACACATACCACACATGGACGCGTGAGCACAAAATAATTATCTTTTGAAAAAGAATAGGCTTGTTATGTTAATCTCTTTCCTGGAGGCCTTTGGCAGGTTTAATTTCCCCTCTCTTTGATTTCCCACCTTCTTTTCTTTTGAATATGTCTCTGATATGCAGAATGCAGCTGCATTTTGCTTTTGTTTTTGTTTTGCATTAACAGTCTTCTTTGAACTGGAGGCTCAGTTTGTTTGACTGTGAGCCCTGGAACCAGGACTCTTTCTGTTACCCCTTACACTTTCTATTGTCTAATCCTGCTGTTGCTTTTCCTATCTTTTTCTTGCCCTTTTGTTGTTGTTGTTCTTTCTAAGTTTGCTTTTCCATACACTGTCTTGGAATTTATTTGCTGTATTTCTATATTTGTAGTTGTTATTGTCTGAAATTTGAGGAATTTTGTTTGTTTGAGGAAGTTATCCAGTATTTGGGATGTAATATATTGAGAAGAGATTTTCTGAATATTTAATGGGCCATCTTGCCAGAGTTTGCTAAAAGATAGTGCATGTAGCAAGTGATGGTGACACAAAACATCAGTGATATACTCCAGAGTGCTGGCTGCGGCCTGGCTGTGGCCGAAACTTCAATGATGTACTTCAAGTGCTGCGGCCTGGCTGTGTCCAAAACTTCAGTGATGTACTCCAGAGTGCTGGCTGTGGCCTGGCTGCGTCTGAAAGGACTCTCATCAACAGACATCCTACCAACAGCAAAATTTTGAGCCAAATAAATTTTAAGAGGCAATTGTAATAGAAATTTATATGGAACACATTAAATATTAGATTTGCCTTTTAGATTATATTTTTTACCAGACACATAATAACATATTCATTTTACAAGGCTATAACAAATGAAAACACTAAAAATGAAGTAACCTCTAATCTCTTCATTGAGCCATCCCAACATAACTTTAGCTTCTATGCTTCCAGATTCTCATACATATGCATTTGTGCACCTACAGATTTGTGTGCATGTAAACCTACATTTTTGCACAAATAGAAAATTATTATGCATGTATGATTTAAAAATTATATTGAGTATAGATGATTTAACATGGGGTTAAAAATCTTAGCCTCTTGAGAGTGTGTCCTCCTCCTGCAATGTGTTAGGACCGTTTAGTTTTATCATCTTGTGTTATTTATTGCAGTATTTCACCAGTGCTATAAAAACGCTGCAACAGATTACCCATGAGTTTTTATGAAGCAGAAACTCAACCCCCAAGTCTTTTGGCTTCCTAAAATTTCAACTGCGCCGCTGCATTCTTCAGCATTGGATAGTAAAAGTCCCAGTGTTTTCCAGTTCCGCAGGTGAGAGCTAGAATTTTGATTAGCTTTCATTTGCATTTCTCTGATTAATTGGGAGGCTCTGCTTTGAAGCATGTGTTCGCGGAGATTGCCAGTTCCCTATGTCTTTGTGTCACTTTTAAAGTTCGCTCTGATGACTAACGCGGAGATCTCTCACAAATATATGCTGAGCATCCTGACTTTAGCTTTCTCATCTTTCCCATTTCTGTACCTAAACACCATCAGGAAGTTTTTGCTTTTGTTGAACGGCGAATCATTCTGAAGAGGAAGCCTTGAGTCTCAGAGAGTCCTGGACTGACCTGTGCTCCCTGTCGTGCGACCTTGGGGAATTTTCTGCCACTCAGGAGAAACAGGGCTGTGGCTCAGATGGTCTAATACATTAAGAAGATCTAGTCTGTCTGAGATGACCTAGTATAATCAGTGTTTTAGCATATTGTTTCTGTACTTAGAAGTATCGAAGCCAAGGAGCAATTTCTTATGTTTACACTAACAGTACCCATATCACCTAGCTCTGCTCAGTAACCACTTTACATGTGATGTTTCACTTGAATGTTTTAATCAACTTAATTAAGCTGTAATTTAACTCAAGCATGCCTTGGGAGATAGCTCTTCTGGACAGATGGGGAACTGTGTGCTTGCAGGGAAGACATTTAAAGTTTACTGCAGGACACCAGGCCTCCTTGGCACTCTCAGCTTCTGGCAGTGAATACCTTTGCTGGCAGCTGCATCTGCCTCCCTGTGCTGCTGGAGACTGCTGAGCCCTGATGGCCCTTCCGGAGTCAAGGGCAGAGGGAATCTAAAACTAGACAGCGCTTCCTATCAGGTGCT
This sequence comes from Ellobius talpinus, assembly GCA_001685095.1. Classification (NCBI taxonomy): domain Eukaryota; kingdom Metazoa; phylum Chordata; class Mammalia; order Rodentia; family Cricetidae; genus Ellobius; species Ellobius talpinus. The sequence goes on from LOJH01008640.1 coordinate 5,208, forward strand.
CACCCATCTCAATACTCTGAAGCAGGTACCATACCCACCTGCACGTCCCGGGACCAAAGAATCTGGAAATAGACATGATTTTGATGATTTTCAGTTTAGATTTAAACTGAATTTGAATTTGTGTCTGCCTGACTCCAAAGTATATCCTGATTCTTAGACTTTAGTATATCTCCGGACAATTAGAAACAAAGATGAATCACACTTCCAAATTAGATTCACTTTTCATATTAGACTCTATTAAGTCAGCACCTTTCGAATACTTTTTTTTAAACCATGATTCCTGGTTTAGTTTTTTTTTTTTTAAGGTTGCTTTTGAGGTCCCCGGAATTGAACTCAGGAATTTGTGCATGCTAGGCAAGTGCTCTACTACTGAAATATATATTATATATATATAATATAATATATAAATGTATTATACTAAAGGCTGAGAATACAATTTAGTACATAGAAGTCCATTATGCTATCCATTGTGCCCAGAGCCTGGTATAACAACTCAGTATATATGCATGTGCATATATACAAAGGTATATGCATATTTACAAATAACAATACAATCCAAATAAATAAAGGCATTTTGCTTTTACTTTTGCAGTGTTTGCATTTTCTATTCACTGAAAACAATATGTTCAACCTTTTGAATAATGAGTTGTGGCCTGAGTTTTTAAGAGTCTGTTACAAAGTTTCTTTTTAAGATTCTCTTCTTCTCAGCAGGGCTTCTCTGTAACTGCTAGCTGTGTGGTGCTTAAGAGCATCTGTCTGACCAAAGGGATGAGTAAGAGCAGAAATCCAGAAGTCACCCCACTAGACTAGCTCTGTGCTTCAACAGGAGCCTGTGGCTTCCCAGGGAATGGGTGACTCACTCTCTCTCTTTTTTTTTTATCAGAGGACACTTTGTAAGCGTCACTTCTCTCCTAGTATGTGGATTCCAGGGTTGTTAGAACTCAGTTCATCAAGCTTGGCAGTGAGCACCTTTACCTGCTGAGTCATCTTGCTGACTCTTTTGAATTTAACAAAGATGTTCTTTGGGCTAGTGAGTCCCTTGCATCTTACCACCAAATTTTCCTTTTTATGACTTTAGTTTCAGAGCCATGATTTCAAAGATCTCATTAAGTACAAGTAAAACCGTGCCCATGTTAACGCTAGGGACTCCTAAAACTGTTACAGTGCAACCATGTGTCATTGCAGCTTTCTTCCCAAGCACAGGCCCCGCCTGCATGCAGTGGGTAACTAGTGCTCTACCTAATGAAGACATGCATAGAGTCCTGAGAAGCCAACATTCAGCGAACAGCGTACTACCTTATGGCTCTGACGTGGTTGGAGGGCGACGGTTAATTTTCTTTGCCAAATTGACCTGAGATAGAGTCATCTGGAAAGAGGGAATGTCAGTTGAGAAAATGCCCCAATCAGACTGGCATGTAGGCAAGCCTGTGGGACATTTTCTTGATTAGTGATTGATGGGAGGTGCAGCCCACTGTGGGTGGTGCAGCCCACTGTGGGTGGTGCCATCCCTTGGCAGGTGGGCCTGGGCTGTATAAGAAAGCAAGCTGAGCAAGCCATGGAGAGCGAGCCAGTAAACAGCATTTCTGTGTGGTCTCTGCATCAGCGCCCTCTTCCAGATTCCTGTATGAGTTTCTACCCTAACTTCCCTTTATGATGGACTGACTGTAAGGTGAAAAAAATAAATAAATAATAAATAAATAAAAAAACCTCTTCCTCCCCAGCTTGCTTTTGGTCATGATCATTGCCACAGTAAAAAGTGGACTAGGACAGAGGGTGACGATTCTATCCTGAGCTTACCTCAATTCATGCTTCCATGCATTTGTGAGGAGGTCGGGAAGAAACATGAGTGCCGTGGAAGGGGTTAGGAAGTCAAAGAGAAACAGAATTCGGTCAAGAGAGCTGAAGCTGGGATTCCATTAGGTTGGTTTCCTTTCTCTGAAGTATTCTATTTGTGAACCAAATAAGGCAGACACGGTTCTTATAAAGGTAAAATTGGTGGTTTGGGAGGAGCCTGGGCATCGGGCCACATTGAATGCCATGTTCACAGCTTTATCGGATGCACTCAGAACCATGCATTGGCAGGGACCAAGCCCAGAGAGACAGAGTGCCTTTTAGCCCCCACTCTGGCTGTGTAAGACTGTACCCGGCACTTTGCACCAAGCATCTATTCTCTGGAAATGAAAGGCTGGCTTATCTCGGATGTCCCCAGCAGCTCTTATAACTGCGCTTTTCTGCTAATGGGAAATTGCAAATACAGCCACATAAAATGGCCTAGTATTTGCATAGAAACTACATAAACCTCTGCTGTATTTTCAGTTGTTTCTCAGTTACTTCTGCCTAACACACATTGTTATATAAGTGGTTGTTGTACTGTACTGTTTACAAAGTAATGACAAGAAAATATGAGTTCAATACAGACACAGTTATTTTCCAAGTATTTGTAATCCATGGTTGAATCCATGGATGTGGACTTGTTTATAATCATGGACTGACCAGCAGCAGAGATGGGCAGGTACTGGAGCCCTGAATTTACCTCCCTTGGAGCCGTTTTTCAATTAAGAAACCTGATTAAGGGAGACTAATTCCTATGGAATGAGTTAAAAGGGCTTCTTTGTGTCTTTATTTGTCCACAAGAACTTGGAGAGGGCCAAGTGAGCCTGTGATGCTCTAGCCCTTGCTCTATTACTGTTTGGTGGAATTGGGCATGTGCACTTCAAGGAGAGAAAAAAAATGTTTCCTCTGGGTGTGATATAACCTGTAATCCCAACATTCTGTGGTGCTGAGGCAGGAAAATACAGAGGTCCAGGCCAACCTGGGTTGCAGAGAGAATTGTAGGCTAGCCTGAGCTTCCCAGTGAAAGCCTAGAGAGAGAGAGAGACAGAGAGAGAGAGAGAGAATGAAACAAGATTTCTATTATATTAGACCTTGAGCCAGCGCTGAACCTTTAACATTTGCCTGAAAACCATCATTTTATTTGCTCAGTATGATGACTTAGAACCAACACATTAGGACTAGGATAGCGGTACAATCGTGGATGTCCTGTTTAAACCTCTTGGGATTACGTTTGCTTATCCATATGTTTAAAAAAATATAGGACAGTTTTCTTCACAGGGAGGCCGAATTCTGAATGAGACTAAATAGGATCAGTGTTCAGCTGAGTCCGGTTGCGGGCCCAACCACTAACAAGCTACATGCTGGACTCCAGGCCTCTCACGCTGAGTCCTGCGTGCTAGCCTCCCCCCCAAATTTCTCTCTTGCTTCTGTTGTTTGCTTCCTATTTCAGGCCATTTTTTGACTTCTGGGCCCTCCTCTCTATGTCTCTTATTCAGCCATTTAAATATACAGTTGCCCGACTAGTCCTTAGAAGTCATATCTTCATGTTTGGACACAAACCTGCCCTCCCCTTGTGTTTGCAGAGGATTAAGAAAGTGTGTCTTCTTATCTATGAAACCGAGCCTCACTCAACCATGAAATTATTCTGAGCTCTCTTACGTCTGCCTCTGAAATTGTATTTACTTCTGCTGATATACATCACCAGTGTTTAATATTAGTGCCTCCTTTGCCCATCTCCTTGCACCCATTCCTATGTGGAATTTTCCTGGTATCTGTCTTCTGCCTTAGCTGAGGCCACACCCCTTCCCTTATTAACTATTGAGTTGCATTTGCAGAATTAATGCCTAGCACAGGGTCATGGAAGTTAATATTGGCAGTGATGAAAATTTTCTCATGATGAACATTCTAGGCCTGATAAGTCCTAAAATGCAGTGGTTCCTGCGCTAAGGCCCTTGGTAAACGACAGTCTTCCTAAGTAGGAAACAGAATTCATTAAAGTCATTTATTCCCCATCAGAATGCAGATATGAAGACAGGTCCCTCACAGATGAAGAAAGAGTCTCAGTTCTCCAAGCTGCATTGTTCAGACTGTGGCCCTAAGTGTTCTGTAGTGCTTTTCTGTTGACTTTTTGAGTAATAGCTCCTTTAAAATAAAAGTGACTTGCAGCAGTATGTGTCCTGAGTGTGCACTGTAGAGATTTTTAGAATGCTTTGATTTGTAAAATCATGACTGCTAATTTCAGACCATTTTCAATCACCCCAGAAAGAAGGCCTTAAGACAATAGTGTTACTTGGACATCAAGGGCTTCTTATCCCCCAGTAGCCACAATCTATTTTGCCTGTAAAGATCTGTCCATGTTGGACATTTCATATAAATGGAAGCAGGTAATATATAGCTTGTGTGTCTGCCTTATTTCCTGTAAAATAATGTTTTCACAGACCTTCAGGATTCTATCTTTAATGGCAAAATTAAAATTATATCCCGTTACATGGATTTAACACATCTTGTATATTCAACCGTTTTGTGGCATTTGGGTTGTTTCACCTTTTAGGTCGTTAGGAATAGTGCAGCAATGACCATTTGTCTGCAGGTTCTGTGGACAGACGCTGTGGACATTCTATGGAACATATTTAAGAGTGGAATTGATGGCCATCTGCTAACAAGATGTCTCTAACATTGTGAGGACCTGCCAGACTTGGTTCTCTTTTGTTCCAGGACCATTTTGCATTCTTACCAATGGCATATGAGGGTTCTAATTTCTCTCTATCATCTCTTCCTGCTATATGCCAAGCTTGCAGCAGTCATGCTGACTCTGACCCCCCCATGCTGTGTTTACAGATGTAAGCCACCACACCCCACTCCGATTCCTCCATATCAGTTTTCAAAATCCTGCTGTTCATGCCAATCCTCATGAGTGTGAAGTGGTACCTCTGGATGATTTTATCTGCATTTTCTTGATGGATGATAATGGTGAGCTTTTTTACGATAGGGATTTGGGACCATTTCATATCTTCTTTGAGGCAATGTCTGTAAATGTCTCTTGCTTGCTTTTAAATTGGGCTGTTTGCTTCAGTGTTTTGGCTATGGGAATATATATCTTAATTAGGTACATGGTTGGCAAATATTTCCCACAGTCGTGTGGGTTTTGTGTGCTTTATAAAGACTACTCCTAGCTTGGGAACCCCTGAAGATCTAACGTGTTGCATATTTTTCTCGAGGAATTCTTGTGCAGAAAGCAATTTGGGACCCTTGGGTCAACCCTGAAGCTATATCCTGTCTGAGAACTTTGAAAATGTTGGTCTTTGGGAGAAGATTGACTCCCTTGAAGCTGAGGCCTTCGTCAGATGCAGAGCTTGTTTGGGGTCTCTACTTCCTTACTGCGGAGAGCCTGGGGACGTGTCTACATGAACAGTAGACCCAGAATACTTAGCATCTAGTTGAGTTATCACTCATCACACCGCTTTGCTTCCAAAATATTCTGTTTCAGCTGAGAGAGATGTTCCTAACCTCCAGTTCCTTCTCTCATTCTTGCATGGAAGCCCATCCATTGGCATACCTAGGCCATCATTCCCTTCACTACCTACTGTGGGCATTCTCTCTCTCTCTTTGTTTTTACATGTTATGGGTGTTTTGACTGCATACATGTCTGTGTACCATGTGTATGTTTGCTGCCCATGGAGACAAGAAAAAGGCATTGAATCTCCTGGAACTAGAATTATAGACCATTGTGAGCCACCATGGTAAGGGTGCTGAGAGCTGAACTCTGATCCCCTGGAAGAGCAACAAGTGCACTTAACTGCTAAGCCATCTCTCCGGCCCTCGTGGTGTGGACTTTGGCCTCATCTGCTATTTGGCCATAGCCCTTAGGTTTATTCATTTTGGTTGCAGACCAGTCAGGCCCACCCACCTGCTTTCCCCTAGTGTTTATCCCTTCCCATTCCAGGTCCTAGCAACCTTTTCATCTTTCTTGAACAAAGCTTTGAAGCTAAGGGTACTTTATACAGTGAATAATAATATCAGAAATGACCTACTTTGGCATTGACCAGCATGCACGGTCACTCCACCAACCTGACTGATGTGCACGATCTGAGGGTAGAGACAACTTAACCACATGATTATGCTTTTAATGCACAATTGGTTCAAAGCTCTTGGGGTTTCCTAGGGGCCCAGGAAACATCTTCTCCCAGGAGTCTAGCTTGCATCAGCTGCCTAGTAACTGGTGGCCTGGTAGATGGGGTTTTGTAGCCTTGAGCAAGAAGCTGATTTATTTAAATGGCATTCAGATGAGCCAGGCTGCTCTTTTTAGGCTGCCTATAAAGGACCATTACAAATCTACTATTTTCAGCTGCCTTTTATTTTAAGTCCAATTATGTGGATAGCCATAAATAGCAGCTCTGACCTTGGAGGTCTAAGTGAAGGTGAGATGTGATAACCGGCTTAGGAAACATATGTTTTGATGTGTTAATGCGCTGCAAGTCACATACACTTACAGAAATAAATAGAACAGAGCCAGATAGCATTGTGCTGTAGGGGGAAGAATTTAAAAGCTATAGGACACACTTTCCTGGTGGATAACCACAGACTGAGATAAAATTTCACCCAGTCTGTCTCTTCACCTCTGGGTGGCTCTGTGAGGTTAGCCCATGTGTGTGGGATTTCCAGTGATGTTTGTTGTGCAATTCTGTTAGACCAGTGCCTCTGTCACATGCCACGACCAGGAAATATTCCCTTCCTTTCTGCAGTCCCACTGTGTGCTTGGGTTCTCTATTTTTAGTAGAATAGTGCCAAACCACCATTTCAGTTCAGCTTCTTGCAAATGGGGATAGCAGGATGACTCTTCTTGTTTAAAAAATATTATCGGCATGGAGCCTCTTATTAAGATGCGTAAAGTCCTTGAGTTGGGACATAGAGATTCTAAGAGCTATTTTTATCATCCTTTAAAAAAAACATCAAGTATTTGCAATGCCCCCTGAATGGTTCTCTGTTGAACCCCTCAGTTCTGGGAGATAATACTGGTCTGACCATCTTCCTGACACACTGACTGGTCAGTGTTAACCTCACTTCTTGCCCCTATTCCCTATTTCTAAATATTATGATGCTCTAGCTATCTCCTGGCTCCAACACTTCTTGAGTTACACATGCATTTATCAGTCCCCAGTTTTCTACATCAGAAAATGGGAGCAGATGGCCTTCCTTTTGCTTTGTAGGATAGTCTGAATATTAATGAGCTAATGGGGATGTTTCACGACCTGAGCTCACGTCGAAATGAAGCTGCAGACAGGAAGAGACAGTGAGAGGTGCTAAGAGGGTATGCTGGGAGATGGGACGAGGATCGCTGCGTGCCCACCTTAGTGCAGAGTCCAAATGTCCCTTTAGCAAGGGGCTGTTCCAGTGTAACCAGCTTTGCTAAATGTTCAGTAGTGATCTCAAGAGGCTAATGTATGTGTACATGATTTTAAGCCCAGAAACTTTAATTCATCCATGGGGTCCTTATTCTGATGCTCAGAACATTAACAAGGCATAAAACCAAGAGACCCGTGACCAGATCAGTTCTCTGTGTTTCATACAGCAACTTTCTTCAGGCCTCTCCTTACAATCTGCTTGCTTTTGCCATATTCAGAATTCAAACATGTTGGCTTTCTTTGTTTCCCACCCCATAAAGAAACTAGAGGTAGGAAATGCGCTCTGTAAGCCTTGATGGAGAGGATGTTGCATTCATGATGATTCCCACGTGCATAGTGGCAACCAGGTCAGCTACTGGTCTTTTCAGAGTCTTTAAATAGATTTTAAAAGATCTCTACCCTGTACAGGTTCAATTAGAAAAGATTGTATACACGCAAATACAACCGTGTGTGTGTGTGTGTGTGTGTGTGTGTGTGTGTGTGACTGAATGGGCAGTAGGCATCTTTGCCTAGAGTAAAACCCTGCCTAGAGTAACCAGGGTTCACAGCCTATAGTATACCACACATGTTTCACTCTATCCTGATTTATGCACCTCTGGGCAATGCACTAGTGATCACAGCACTAAGATATCCATGGCAACAAGGATCAAAGGAACTTTAGCAACATACATGAATCTGTCTGGGGCCAGAAAGTGTAGAATCAAATTACAGTACTTTACTTTCTTATGATACCTGTGATTACAGCAGTGATACATAGTGATGAATGTTAAACACTGAGAATGTTCACACTCATCCTGGGCTCCTTAGAGGCAGTAGAGCTGTGGAGTCAAGGATGAGAACATAGTGCAGCCACTTGGTACCATCATCCACTTAAGTGACGTTGGTAGCATGGCCAGGAAGTGGGAAACAAACAGGTAGGAAGAGGTGTTCAGATTTGAGACATATATTGAAGGTAGAGCTAATATCACATTCTGATGGGTTCAAGTCAAATTAGGAGAGAAGGAGAGAGAGGAGGGAGATAAAGGATGCTGAAGGTTTTTGTCTCTGTGACAGGAAGAATTGCCCTAGTTGAGATAAACATCACCAGAGAAGCAGACTCCCAATGTGTGTTATAAACTTAATTTTAGATTTAAGTTGTTCATCTACATGGCTAAGTTAAATACTTAAGGGCATTTAACTAAGTTAAATACAATGTAGGCATTTGGATATGAATCTGAAATTTAGATCATAAATATAATTTCAAAAATTACTAGAGAGTTATATAAATCTAGAGATCATAATATTGTGAGACATTTTATTCAGTGTCTTCAATAAAAGAATTCATGAATGGTTGTGGAAAGGGTGTGAAGAGTGAGTTGTGAAGTCTTCACAGCATTGAGAAAAGAAAATGAAGATTCATCAAAGGAGCCTGGAAATAGCAGGAAATAGAAGGAAAGCAACCTGGGAAATGAGGAAGCCGATGAAGAAAGTATCTCAAGAAGGGGGTGGTTGTGTGTCAAGGTGGAGCATAAAAACAGGGGTTTGAACACTGGAGATGGCAACATGACAATCATTAGTGACTTGGTAGAAGCAAGTGATAGGGTGAACACCTTGCAACGCACCTTTAAGAAATGAAGGAATGGACTAGTGAGATGGCTCGATGTTAAGAGCATTTGCTGGTCTTACAGGGGACCTGTGTTCAGTTCCCAGTACCCATGTTATAGCCACAAGTGCCTATAACTGCAGCTCCAGAGAGTCTGACATCCTCTTCTGGACTCTGCAGGCACCTATACTCGTGTGCACATACCCCTTCACATATATTTATAGTTAAAATGACTCTCAAAAGAAATGAAGGAATAAGAGTTGAAGGTGTTTACAGTGGGGAACAGACAAATAGAAATGAGAAGAAGATGTAATTTCAGGAGGTTGTTGGTTTGCTTATTACTTTATTTTGTTTCGTGGCCGGATGTACTCTGTAGCATAGACTGGCCTGCAACTCACAGCAGCCCTCTTAGCTTCCCAAATGTTGGGATTGCAGCTATGAATCACCACACCTTGCTTATCCTTTTTTTTTAAAGCAGAAAAATAATAGCATATTAGGACAGGAATGACACAGCACAGGGAGGATCTGGTGATGTGCAGAAAGGAAGAATTGCTGATACAGTGTGCTCAAATGAATCGGGGGATCCTAAATGGGAGGGCTGGGCTGATGAGCATCACATGTGGAGGAAAGCTGGTACTCCGGGAGCGCTTGCTTTAGGTGACAGATGGATTTATGGGAGTTATCTTTTTGATTCTGTTTAATCATTAAAATAGCAGGCAACAGATTTCCAAAATTTGATTGAAAATCCTCTGGAAATAATACAAATCATCTGTCATTCAAACCAACATTGACCAGAATAAAGTTCAATGGCTTCTATTGAATTATGAAAATCTGTTCTGCTTGTGAAGCCAAGTTTTTTCTTTAAAAAAAAAGTTCAATAATCCTGCTGAAACAAAGACCACAGGCTATACGGAAGAACATTTGTAAGCAGGTTGATGGATGGAGCTCCAGAGTCGTTTTCTCAATCCCCACTCTGCCCCAGGGGTCTCAGAGATTATAGAAAAACATGGAAGTTGGTGAAGTACACACTTCATTAAGGCAGAAGTCTGTTTTGTTCACACAGGTGCATGTGTGGCAAACCCTAGGGGCTCGGTAATAATTATCAAATAATTGACAAGCATCAAAGCGAAATCCAACCAGGCTGTGCTTTGTTTCAGAGGAACTGAAAATTTTAAGTCATCTCTTCTGCATTCTCGGGTTTTCCTCCTGTAATGTAAGTGTCCATCTGGCTGCAATGATGCTGTTTTTCTTCCTTTCTCATGGAGTGACGATGGAGTATTGCTTACACCTTTTGCTTATGGGATCCTTTCAGAGGTGGTCACCATTGTCCATTGAAGAGCTGGAGGTTCTCTAGTTGAAATGTGGACCTTTCTTTGATGCTGTCTGGTCCAATCTCATGATTAAATGGTGATAGTGATCATAATGCCCCGTGGCTAAAGTGCCAAGCACTCCTTGTTGGCGATTCAGACTCCTACACTGGAAACCAGAAAATTCTTCCGGCATTTCAGTTATTCCAACCTGCCACNGGGGTAGTAAGAATCAGAAGTACAACAGAAGTGCCGTGTTTTGTATTCCTAGGCTCAGGAGCAGTTTGCCATTGTCTTGGTTTGATCTTCCTTGTAAATGGCAGGATTGCAGAGTAAGCCAACTGTACTTCATTTCCTTTGGCTTGGCAAGAATGTCTTCACTCAGACCGAAAGGCTGCATTCTGAAAGTTACGCCATCCCCCACACAAAAGAGCGATGCAAGCACTTTTGTGGTTGCATCCATTGCAGATGCCTCGGGACAGGTGCATTGCTGGCTGGGGTGAGCCAGTGAGTCAAGGAGGACAAATGATTTCCCCAGAAGAATAATATGATAGGCTTTCCTTCCAGCTTTCCTGAGTTACCGACAGACACAAGTGAGAAATAGGAAGGAACGTAACTGGCTTAATTGAAATATTGGTTTTTAAAGTTGCTTGAAACGGCTTGCTTCCATTTGTAAGAGCAAGAAAATCTGGCAGGTCCTCGTCCTCTTGGGTCCTCATTTGTATAACTCAACCTCATTGATCACCATTCCTTTGGGACCTTCTGGTTCCATAACCTAGCAGGAAAAACATGACTTGGGCTCCTTGACAGCATGAGGAATTTATTTTCTGAGTCACATTATATTCTGACTCCTGGCTTATTCTGTTTCACTGAAGACCTAATGGCAACAAATAAGGAAAGGGCAGAGCTGCATGTGGAATAGACCCAGTTTAAAAGGGCAGCGCAACTTGCTCACCTCACAGACAGGTCACTTAAGGTTGTTCCTCTCTTCCTCCAGAGGAAGCCTGAGGTCCTACTTGCATGAAGAAGCAAAAATAGTGGGATGGGGCAAGTGGGGTCGCAGGCCCCTCACTGGGTGAGTATTCGCCCCTAGTGTAGTGTAGACCGTTGTAGACTTCTTGGCTATTGGTAGGTCACAAGTTGTTTACACTCATATTCCATAAAGTTCCTGGTTGACAGTAAAATTACCCTAACCTGGGGCTCAGGGATGTAGTCTCTTCACTTCTTTGCTGGGCCGTAGCATGGCCTTAAGCATCGAGAAATTCCATTTAGCTTGTGGGGTTTATTTTTATGTTTCTTTATTTCAGTTCCGGGTCTGGCCTTTTCCTCAAGCTAGTTTTTCTATTCTTGCAGTCATATTCCTAGTTTCTATCTGTTTGCTAGCAAAGAAAAACGTAACATCGTGGAATTTTTAGTTAACATCACTTCAAAGAAGAAAGGGGAGAAGAGAAGGCAAAACACATTGCTAGAAATGTTTTCCTACTTTTTGCAAGTGGTTATGGATCAGTGAACATCCTAAATTATCAGTAATTGTTTTCACTCAGTTATATGTTGGGTTGCTATGCTCGTTTTCATTGGCAGCTCAAATTTCTTATTCTGTGTATGAAAACATAGCAGAGACCATAGTTGGGGCTCAGGATACAGGCAGAAGTAGACACGTTCCTGCTTTCCAGGGCGGTGTGCTCTGTTCATCCAGCCAGCTGTTTCAATAAGGAATTGGATGGCTCCAGAATCTTCAGGTATCTGTTTGCATTTTTAGGAAGCTACAGTGGAAGGCCAGGCATGGATTCTGTGCCCGGGGTTTAGACAGTTTTGGTACTATTCTTCTCGCCTCCCAGAATTAGAGCATTAGTTACGAGAAATACAGAAATGTGATGCTTTCCTGAGCAAACAGACTCAAGTCAAAGTTTTAAGGCTCTAGTTTGGAATTAAATCAGATAAAATAGTTTTTTTCAGTTCCAAAATAATCTTGACCTCTTGAATAACTGTTAGTACCTCCCAGAGGAAAATTGGTCTTCACATAATACTGTGATTGCCCAGGGAGAGAACCCTGCCTTGCCATGCGAGGTCTGGACTTCTGGCCTATAGCATCTGCGAGACCTTAAGTAGATGATGTTGTAAGTGTCAAGGTTTGTGATGATTTTTTTAATTGAAAGTACTACAAGACACCGTTATAAAAAGCTTTTCAGTGTTAGAATATGAACAGTTAAACTTTGGGCATATTCAGAGAATCATTGTAGAATATTTAGTCCACAATTCACCCCTACCTCCAGTCCCCTTGAAATTATTTTTTTTCTTATTTTGCATCTCCAGTTTTTTAAACAACTCTGAAGAAGGACACATCCATGCGTTGATGAAGTCCCTCATCAAATATTTATTATATATCAACTATGTATGTGCCTGGCACTCAGCTGCATATTTCAGAGGTACAATTAAACTAGAAATGATCCTTGTGCTTCAGGAACTCACAGACTTGAAAGCAGATCATGGTTTTTGGATGCTCAGGTTTCAAGGTTATTACAGGCACTGAGGACAGGAACCAGGTAACTTGGTGACTTTACCATGCTCAGGAATCTAGTATTCAGCCCAGTGCTATCAGCCTGATGGCATGAGTCACTGCAAGCAGTATCAACTCACATTGGCATGCTCATTATTACTGCTCTTTATATTATACAAATCCAATTAGTGCCCTGAATACACAATCATAGCTCCATCTCCAGCACTGAGTGGACTGTGCTTTATTGGCCTGTAGGCAAGTACATAGAAAGCAAATTATGATAATCGGGGTGACCATCTATTAATTTACAATGAGAAATTAAGCTGTCAAGTTGACTGGTCTGTCCAGCACATTGGTTCACAGAGATAACCAAGTGGGGAGCCAGATGATTCCATCATGATGGCTTCAAACATGTTACTTTGCTAAAATCCAGCAGGGGTGACCTTAGTGATGAAAATGGAGCAGTTTCTCAGCCAAGGTGTCCTCTGTCCTTGAGTGGCCTAGGGCAGACCTGACCAGCTCCATCTCTTACAGTATTCTACATCATTCATTTGTCTCACGCTGTTTTTACAATGCAGCACAATACAGTTATGCTTTGTTGAATTAAAATCATTCGGAGTTCTCTTTCAAAGTTGTGCCTGAACCTCTTTTGCTGGAGTTTGTGATGTTCCTGCACTTTTTATTCACATCTAATAGGCAACCTCTGGGTTTGTAGTCAAGAGGATTAATCAATACAGTGTGATAAATACTGTAATAGACTATAATTCTATCAGAACTCAGCACAAGAAAGAACAGACACTCATTCAATGCTATGGACGAAGTATTACAGTAAGGATTCTACATGTATGCTCTCATGTAATCCTATAATAACCACCTTGTATAGTAACTGGGGATTAAGGCCCTTGCCTAGGGTTGCAAAGCAAGCAAGAGGTAGGACCATGATTTAAACCCCGGTCATCTGAGCTCAGAGCTTATGTTCTTAACTGCTGGCTCCGCTGCTTTCCTTGAGTCTTTTGGCCCTTATACACCCACACTTAAGGATGGAGACTTGTATCATTCTGCACTTAATCGAAGAAAATAGCAAGTTTTGAGAACAAGTATTTAATGAAAGGACTGGGTACTTGCAAATGCATCAGGAGGGCTGGAGTGGCAGGCTGCAGCCCCCAGAAAACTTTCCAGACTGCTTTCTAAGACTGGCCTCCCAGAAGAGCTGCCGCATCTGCCGCAGTCAGGAAGGTAAGGAATCAGGAAGCTGGAATAGAGAAATCTGGGGAAACTCATTTTCTCCCCTATCCAATCCTTCTAGGTGATGTGGGATGCCCATCTGGTCCTTGGGTGCATGCCTTCTCTACTGCATACCTTTGGTGCGACAGTAGTTTTGAAGCCATAATTTATTCTAGAGAGGTGACTTAGGTAAGCAAACACTGACAGAAAAGATGAGACATTCTAAACTCCAGGAAGTACCGAAAGATGCTGATGCATCCGAGGTTGAGATGCCACTGTAATAGCAGTTAATTACTACCCTGAAACACCAAAGTTGAGCCCCACATTAAAGAACAGTGGCGTGCCGGAGTAAACACTGTTCCTGTGCCATTATGACGGCACTAGTGTATAGAAACAATTTGTGTGAGCGATGGTGACCATTTAAGGTTTTATCCCCTTCGTTCTTAGGTCTCCTCTCCCAACCCTTAGAATGCTCTAGAATAGGAGCTAAATCTATTTTTAAAAGACTTATTGATTGTCGACACAGATAAAATTCAGCGTTTCTAAACTGCTGGGACTCAGGAATCTGAGAAAGTGGAAGCGCTGTCCTTGCGGGCTAAGTTGAGAGCCTGGGTATTTAGGGAATGATTCAGCTGTTGTCCCTGTCATCTCTGTGGGCTGATGCAGAGGAGCCCTCAGTGGTCTGAGGGCTTCAAAAGGTGCCCTCTGCATCTTTATAGGAGGCTTTTCTTTAGCAACCCACAGTATAAAAAAATAACACAGGAGGTGAAAGTTAAGTCTAAATTCTGCTGACCTCTGAGGGCACAGGAGCTTCCTTTGAAAACAGCATCTTAAAGATTCTGGCATTTCCATCTCTCTTGCACGTGCCGTTTGTCCTCATTTTGTCATCTAGTCCCCAGAGGGAATTTTGAGTATAGAGTAGCTAGTAGTCTCAGCACAGACTCAAAGACCCTGGGGTCAAATTACCCTCACTCAAAATCCAGCCTGGCCACTAGTTATCTGTCTAACTTTGGGGAAACCACCCCAGTTTCTTTCACTTCAGTTTCCTAATCTATAATATGAGTGTGGTAATAGTTCTTACTGCCTAGGGCCATTGGGAGAGTAAGTGAACTGACTACATATTTATATATATTGCATATATTATATATAACTACATATGTATTATATTATACACACACATCCTTTTGGTTAGGGCTTATTGCAGTGATAAAATACCATGATCAAAAGAAAGAGTTTATCTCATCTTAAATTTTCACATCAAAGTCCATGGTCAAGGGCAGTCAGGGCAGGTATCCAGAGGCAGGAACTGATGTAGAGGCCATGGAAGAGTGCTGTTTATTGGTTTGTCCTTCAGGGCTTTCTCGGTCTTATAAGAGTTAGAACTACCAGTCCAGGGATGGAACCACCAGCACTAGGGCCTTACACACCAATCACTAATTTAAAACAATGCACTACAGGCTTGCCCACAGGCCATTCTGGTGGGGGGTATTTTCTCAGTTGAGGCTCCCTCTTCCTAAATATTCTAGCTTGTGTCAACATAAAGCTTCAGCTCTTGTTGAAGCTACTTTCTCATTTCTTTCTCCTCTTAACATGTGACAGAAATATTTATTAAGACTATTTGTATGTAGATAAACTTAGGATTCATGAGGTTACAAAGCTACCCCCTGGAGACACAACTTATAAAGGAGCTTATCCAAGGGCTGAGTCTCAGGATTGCTTGACTATATATCCTATACCAAATGGCATTTTGCTTCCTGTAACAGCTCCGTTGATAGAAACAGCAACTTCTTTGCCACAGCCATTTGGAAATCCTTGCCTTTTCTCATTGGGATTCTCCTTTAAACCATCAATTTCTGGATCAGAATTGATCTTGCCGTTGCCTCATGAGCCCTCATCCTCCTCCCACACGGGATCCTATTGAAACTTAGTCAGAGGTTCACCTCTCTTAGGTCTTTCATAATCCGAACTGAAAACCCCTCTTACCATTGTCTCTCCATCCGGAATTGGATCTTTCTGCCTAGTTTCCAGTTCTTTTCATTTTCCTCCCTGGCAGGCAGCCCACTCTGTGGTCATATAACCAGACACCTGTCACGCTTTCACCAAATGAACATTTTTAAGGTCAGATTCTGCCATTTGACAATTTTTGATGACGTGGAAAGTGGTTCTCGTGCTGTGCGTTCCCAGCTGTGAGAGAATTGGCTCTCTTTGCAAAGCAGCAGCTGGCAGCCAGAGAGGAGCAGGACCCGACCTGTCTAGGGAGATTAGGTGGGATATCCGATCCACCCTGAGCCTGCCTCTGTCTCCCAGGTTGGAAAGGTGCCATCTCTACCTTCCTGCTCATCTTCAGTTCCTCCAGCGTGCATTAACTAGGGAAAGAAGCGTGACCTCTTCTGCAGCATTCAGGAAGGACTTGGAGTACTGTGTCAAGTGCCTACAAGGGCCTTGTGCTGATGGTACCCATGGGTACCCAGATGCCAGTGTTTGGGTTTTTCCCCTCCTCCAAATGTTCTTTAGCTTTTGATCTGTTTTCTTAGTGCTAAGTTTTCCAAGAAGCAAGTGGATTACTGCTTCTCAACTCTGGCTGTAGGTGGAAACCACCCAGCATGTTTCCTTAAGATTGTCTAGGTCCCTACACTCAGGTCATCAACAGCACTTCCCAAGTAAGACTGAGCACAAAAGTTTATAAAAGTCTTGACCATTGAAACTGAATTTAAACCTCCAGGTTCCTAGCTGGAATACTTTGGCCAGCCCTTCACGCTTTGCTTATGTATTTTTTCCCTCTGTCAAATAGAGATAATAAAACTGTTGCTGTCCACATTAGAAATTTAAAATAGAACTGGGTCTAGAAAATAGCACAGCGCAGGAACACCTACCAACCTTTACTATAGCAATGTCTACTGCTGTAATTATCACAGCCAGTGCTTGTGAGGAGTCCCAGGGGCTGAAAAATGAGAAAAGAATGGTCCTTGCACTCGAGCTCATAATACTAATACTTAGCTTGAAGTGGTAAAGCCCCATAGCAGAGGCCCATGCTGCCTGCTGTGGGATAGGAAACAGGAAGAAACTTCTACATCCAAAAAGGAAACACACCTCCAGGATGCATGACTGACTCCCCCACAAGCTCTGAGTCTTCCAAACACAGCAGAGACAGAGGTTATCCGGTAATGCAACAATCTGTGCAAAGCCATCTTGGCATCAAAGCATCAGATGATGGCTGATCATTGGACATGATCTGTTGCTGGGAAAGGTGACGGTCAAGAGGCTGGAAGTAAAGACCAAAGGCGAAGCTTGAATTTGCCTGAAGGCAATTTGGATTGTTTTCTCTAAACAAACCACTTTGGTTTTTAATAAATAAAACCTCCTCACACTTGCATTTTAGAACAATAACTCACCTAGAAAGGAGAATCAGTTCAGAGAAGAAAATGGAGCCAGGCGATGGTGGCGCATACCTTTAATCCCAGTACTTGGGAGGCAGAGGCAGGCGGATCTCTGTGAGTTCAAGGCCAGCCTCACAGAGTTCCAGGACAGGCTCCAAAAGCTGCACAGAGAAACCCTGTCTCAAAGAAACAAAAAACAAAGAAAAGTAACTGGCTGTGCAGTAGCAGCTTATTCTAGACCCTCTTGCTGTTAAGGAGGTCCAGAGGTTAACATCTTGAGCTGAAAGACTGCAGTCTTACGAAGAACAGGAATTTGGTTGCCTGCTGTGTAAGGTGGAGTCTGGGTTTACTGTGGCCTCTCATCCAGGGCTGTTGGAGTCTTACTACGATATCTGTAGTTGAACAGGACCATAGGAGGGCAAGTGGTGCTGGGGAAAAAAAGAGTAAATTAAGCAATGAACTCTGTTGAATTGGGGCATGTTCTTGGCTGTACAGAAAGTATTTAGGTAAAAGTGTTCTTTAGACAGCTTGAGTGGACAGAAAAATCACTATTTCCCTAGATCTCTGTAGTCTCCCCAGTAAGTCTTCCTAAACTCTGGAATCCAACTAGCCTCAAAAGCTATTAGTTAGAATTGTCTCTAATGTCTCTGTCATTACTTGGTGGCATTTTCTCATTAAACATTAGTCTACATGACAACATCCAAGGGTCAGGGATAACTGAAACTCTTTCGCCTTGACTCGAGTTTCTAAAGGGTCTGGAAACTACATACATCATTCTCCATGTAGGCATATTCCACTGAACTTTATCACAAACAGCAATCCCAGTTTGGAGAATTGGGTTATGGTTCCATTGGCACATTTATCGCAGTGAAATATGTACTCTGGGAGAGAACAACGTTACCAGGTCCCCCAAATGGCCGCATGTGTACTGCTGCTACATGGCCTATACGTCTATAGGGCCCCACCTAATAGGTTGTTAGGGGAAAATTGCAGGAAGCACAAGAAAGTTTGGCTTTTCAGTAAATACTGGATAATTCATTCATTCATATATGTAATATTCAAAATACTAGGGCAAATATCCTAATAAAAATGGCCTGTTGTTTTTCTACCATGCAAACTCACTTGAGAATCTTGAATTTTTAGCTGCTACTTCTGGCTACTCTAAGCCTAGTCTATGTGGTGTGTTCTCCTTTTGTTGTTTTGAGAAGGGTCTTACATTGCCGTACCGCCTGACCTTGAACACATCATATAGCCCGAGCGAGCCTCAAACTTACGGCAGTCCTCCTGCCTAAGCCTCCCAGGTGCTAGGATCCCAAGCATGCACCACCATGCCCAGCATCTTGTTCAAGTCTTGGAATGCCTGGTTTGTCTCCTAATGAAAGAAGAATGACCCCCGCCTCCCGCCCCTGCCTTTAGCACAGGGAGACCAGCTGAATACGTGCTTCTCCACCTCTGTCTTATCCACAATCAGTAGACTCTGCTTTGGTGGTTTGTTTTCTTTTTAAAACTGTTTGGTGGTATTTGTTTTATACATTTCATGTACACATACACCTTTTCAAAAGATGAATCTGTGTTAGTCAGCTTCCCATCTCTGGCGACAAACACCAGAGATTGGTGAGCCAAAGCAGGACAGGTTGATCTGGAGTTTGGTTGCAGTGGTTCTAGCCCATAGTCCATCCTGGTAGGAGCATATAGGGGAGACCATCTATCTCATGGAAACCATGAAGCAAAGCAAGAGACAGCATGGGTTCAAGGTCCCAATGTCCCCTTTGGGAGTATTCCCACAGTGGCCCAACTTCATTCTACTAAGCAAAGCCTGTGTTTTGTTTTGTTTTGTTTTTAGATAGGATTTCACCATAAAGCGCTGGCTGGACTGTAGGGAACTCACTAGGTAGGTCATGTTAATCTTAAACTCACAGAGAACCACCTGCCTAAAGGTTCTACCAGGTCCCAATGGTATTACAGGCTTGGGACTAAATCTTTGAACACGTGGGCATTTGGTGGACATTTCTGCACCACAGCAGCTATCAGAAGCTATACAAAACACAGTCAACAACCAATGACAATTTGGGTTGGTTTCATAATATCATTCATACAGAGAAGGTGGCTGAAAAAATATGCTTTTTATGTTTTTCAAAAACCATTAGTGAATCTCACTGCAGATTCAGGGAAGCTGGATTGTGAAACCTGTCCTCACCTAAGCAACCAGAGCTGGGTCAATATTTGGAACACACACGTTTGATTTTGCTGATTCATGGGACTCTTAGGGGTATATTGATGGTGTCTGGAAATAGCTCTGGGAGCTGATTGTGCTGATATATAGATGTGTCTCCTCCCTTACGCCAAGATCCCCGGAGAGACAGTTGCTGCAGAGATGGGAAGGGGTTCTTATTTGTCACAGTTCTACTTCCTCCTGTGTCCTCTCCATCTGGAAAGGGGGAGCATGTTTGGTGGTCGGTCCTCTAGGGAGGTTGACCTAGTCCTCTTTCTTTCTTTACTTGGAGATTTTATCCTTCTGGTCAACCCAGCAGTATCAGGGAACTGGGGAGTTCTTGAGTTGTATAATAAAACAAAGGAATAACAAAAAGTAATCAGGCCTGGTTTGCTTAGATGAAAAGACTGCTTAATCCTGCCCCCCCAAAAGAAAATCATTATCAGGTTAAAACTGGGAAGATCCTGATTCTGGCTCTACCCATCTATATCTGACACTGGTCTGGTACCCTTTTCTGCTTCCTGTGACTATACAAAATTCTAGTTAGTCATTCTTAATTACTGTTCTATTGCTGTGAGGAGACACCATGACCAAAGCCACTTTTAAAAGGAAACATTTAATTGGGAGCTTGCTTACAGTTTGAGAGTGTGAGTCCCTGGTCATCAAGGCAGGAAGCATGGCGGCAGGCAAGATGCTGGAGCAGTAACTAAGAGCTCGCATTTGATCCACAATGTGCAAGGGGGGGGGCAAAGTCTACCCCTAGTAGCATACCTCCTCCAATAAGGTCATACCTCTTAATCCTTCCCAAATTGTTCCACTAACTGAGGACTAAACATTAAACTATATGAGCCTCTAGGAGCTATTCTCATTCAAACCACCACAGGCATCTCAATAGTTCTTGGCGTGCCTTACTCAACAATATCAATGGAGCCACCAGTTTTAAAACCTTGTGATAAAAGTGTGGAGGCTCTTTTGTCATTTTGTTATGCTTTTTAAAAAAAATTTCAGCCTGGTGGTAAAGAGAAAACCATGCCTGTGTGGTGCTTATATTTTCTGGTCGGACTCGGCCAAAAGATCTACCCTTCTGCGCAGAAAAAATTCTATCTACTCCAGCTGGGCTGAGTGTGAGCTAGTTCCCAATGCAAATAGTTCTAGAGATTTATTTTTAGTAAATAATCCGTCAGATAATCTGCACAGCAGACATGGCATTCACTGTCATATATCTCCTCTGTGAGGTTGTAGCCTTTGGAAAATCATAAAATAGAGAAATGTGTATAGGCGAAGAAATGGCAAGCATCAGCAGGCAGAGACTCAAGAGCAAATCTGTTTGCTTGGAGCATCCTGCTGTGGCACCTCCTACGAGCTCTGTGATCTCAGGCAGTTTATTAAATTCTGTGTGCCTCAGTTTCCTCATCTGTGAGGCGGATGTGATGAAGAAGCCAACCTCATACATGTTGCTGTGTGCATCAAATGGTTTGGTACAGAGCAGTTTTCATGAATTCTAACACAGTGCCTCTGTGTGAGGTATGTGCGTGCGCATTTGGATCTGCACCATCCGTGTATCAGGCCATGATGCTATCTTTATGCCTGGTCTGTGTCACATGAAGCAGGTGGAAATACTGACGTTCACCAGAGACAGAATAAAACTGAATTTTCAGATAAGGCAAGAATTTGCTTTAGCTAATCTCTTGAAAGGCAGAGTGCTGTGTCAGATAAGAACATTTTGTAATTAACTTCTTCCAAATGCCTATTACCTGCTGAACACTGTGCTAAACATTTTACTCTTGTAGAAGGGTTATTTTCCTTGTTTTACATAGGAGTAATTTGAGACTTAAAGAAGCTAAATGTGTATGTAAGATCTTTCATAGAAGCAAAAAAGGTAAATCATGTATGCATATTAATATTTATATAATGATAAGAAAGTAAAGATATAAACAGTGCACTGGGTAGAGGCTTGGGAGGTGGTTTATTGAGTATGAGTGCTTGTTGTAGAAGCAAGAAAACTTAAGTTTAAATGACCAACATCCACATAAAACCAGGCATAACCAATCAAGCATGATCATGCCTACAATGCCAGCTTTGGGAAAAAGATATAGGAAAATCCCAAGGGCTCCTTGGCTACCCAGTTTAGCCAAAACAAGCTTCAGGGTCAGTGAGGGATCTGTGAGAAAAGTAGATGAAGAAGTGAAGTTTCATTTCATTTGTATTTTAATAAATAAAGCTTGCCTGAAGTTCAGAGAGCAAAACAGGCACACTGATCAGCCTTACAGACCAGGCAGTGATGGCACACACCTTTAATCCCAGTAGCCACACTAGTTTGCCATAGAAACTGGGTGGTGGTGGTGCACACCTTTAATCCCAGCACTAGAGAGGAATATAAAACATGAGGAAACAGTGCTCACACACAATCTCACTCTGAGATTCCTGGAGGCAGGGTCACCATTTCAGGCTGAGGTAGAGGTAAGAGCCAGTGGCTGGCATTTTGCTTTTCTGACCTTTAGGTTGAACCCTAATTTGTGTCTCGGGGTTTTTATTAATCGTGCTACAGAGAAGTAAAGTGTGGTGGCTCTTGTCTTTAATCCCAGCACTCAGGAGACAGAGGCCAGCAAATCTCTGTGAGATGGAGATCAGTCTGTTCTACATAGTAAATTCCAGGACATGCAGATCTACAAAGTGAGACTCTGTCTCAAGAAACAAATAAACAAAAGTAGATAAATGATGAGTGACCAAGAAAAGCACCTATGCCCTCTTACCCCCACATACGCACACATAGGTCCATACACCTGTGCACACACATTCGCAGAGAGAGAGAGAGAGAGAGAGAGAGAGAGAGAGAGAGAGAGAGAGAGAG
>LOJH01008641.1:0-14182 GCA_001685095.1 Ellobius talpinus
TAGATAGATAGATAGATAGATAGATAGATAGATAGATGACAGAATTTTTATTTGCAGATTAGTTAAGGGAAATGTATTTGTTACAAACTTTATTCTATACAGAAATAGCTAAGAAAGTTATACTGTATAGTATCTGAGAAATACAGTTTTCTTCAATATATATCATTTACTTTCAACTCAATAAAGATGATGAAATGTGGAGACAGCAAGTGTTCTAAACAAGGCCAGGAAGGTGATACATGTGACATAAAGGGTCAATGGAGAGTGCATCATAAGAAGTCTCTGTTCAGTTAGTTTGTTAAATGACATTTTGTCATGTTGCCAAATTGCTTTGCATTAACTATGAATTATTTATAAATGATAACAACATAAATATTAATTTATACTTCCACCATTCAACAGTTACTGCTCTTAAGTCTTAAGTTGTAGGTCAGAATTTCCAAAAGAGAATTATACTAATCTAGCATCTTTTACCATATAAAAACGTGTTACTGGTTGATAAGTGCCCTTGAAAACTACTTAGGAGGAAAAATACTTTATAGAATGCTGAGTTAAATACAGATGAGTATAAAGAATTTTTAATGTACTTTCACAAATGTAAAACAAATAATCATATATATAATTAATATGAAAACAGTTAAACAGAAAGAAAAATCAGGAAATAGGACAGAATGAAGGAAGAGATGGACTAAAACGAAAGGGGGTAAAGAGAGGAGAGGAGAGAGTGGAGGAGGGAGGGAGGGGTAATAAAAGATGGAGAGAGAAAGGCAAGGAGGAAGAAAGACAGGATGGGATGTACTATAGCTGGTGATATTATGAAGCCACAGAATATTATTGACAGTGTAACTTGACCAGCCTTGGTTGAGGGACTCCAGGGAACAATGTAATATTTCTTCCTTTCTACTCTTCCAAGACTCCCTTAGGTCCATTCTAAATCTGCCGGAACATGAAAGAAGCCCACTCCTGGAGCTGATGATTTTGAGTCTCTATTTACCCCCTATGTGGAGCAATAGTGAGCAATAAAACCTCTATTTCTCTAGCTCTTCCCTGTCATCCTTTGGCTCCCTCTACAGTGGAGTAAGCACACTGCCAGTTTTATCCTTGTTCCCACCAGTTTTACATTGCACCTCAGTCGTACTTTTGAGAATTCTGTTGCCTACAGAAAACACATCTTACTGTCAAAGACAAACACCACCTGAGTACAAAAGGTATATCAAACAAATGGAACAAGAACACAAGAAGAGTGGCTTTTTTCAATATCAGAAAAAAATATATTTCAAAGTCAAACTAATTAGAAGGGAAAAAAAGTTCAATTGATACTTACCTAGAAAATAACTCATCAAGAACAGAATCATAATTCTAAACACAGATAGTTCAAAAACCTATGTTTCCAGTTTTATAAAAAAATAGATGGTAGTCCATCCATAAAGTCACAGATTAATCCCAGCACAGTAATAATATGAGAACTTAATAAAACACTAAGATACACAGTTTATCCAGGCAAACAACCCAGAATTCTTGGAGTTAAATGAAACCACATATCAAATGGACCTAATGGACATCTTTAGAACATTCTACCCAAACACTGAAGAACACATATTCTAATAAGTAGCTTATGAAACTTCCTCTAAAATGACCATATATTAAGAGAGAAGGAAAGTAGCAACAAATACAGGGGAATTGAAATACCATCGTGATTCTATACGACTACAGTAGAATGAAGTCAGACATTAAAAGAATGAGAAATTACAGAAAGCACACAAACTCATAGGGATTAAGCTATGTATCATTAAATAATCAGTCACTAAATTAGTTAAGAAGAAAATTAAAACCCTTCTGGAACTAAATGAAAATGATAACATACCAAAATCTAGAATACATGAAAATAGTCCTAAGGAGAGAATTTATATCCTTAAGTGTCTATATCAAAAAATTACAGAAATTTCAAGTAAACAACTTAATATATTATAATACACTGGGTAAAAAGTAAACTCCCAAAGCAGTTCATGAGAAGAAACAATTAAGACGAAAGCAAAATTGATGAAATAGAAATGAATAAAATCAATATGAAGTATTAATAAAGAGTATGTTCTTGGGAAATGAAGAAGATTGACAAGTCCAGTGCAAACCTCATCGGAGAAGTTTCTTCTTGCAGTAGAGAATAATTAACATGGAGACCCATAGCTAGACAATGTATACACTGTGAAAGACCTTGGATCACTCAGTATTCTTTGGATGTTTTTCTCAAATCCTTCCTTTTTAGTGCTAAGGATAAGAAAAGAAGGAACGATAAGTCAATAGTGAACTAACATACATATGAACTCAAGGACTGGGATAGCACACCCATGACCTGAAGAAGTTAAAGCCAGATAAGTACCAGCATGAAGGAGACAGACACAGGCACAAAGCCCCATCCCTAACCAAGAAGCTATTTACAACTTATACATACTGGGAAAGGGAAAATCCATTTCCTCCAATGGAGTAACACTCATATAACAACTACAAATTAGGGCAGTCTCAGGGGTTGTTGACTAATACCAAACAGACTATCTTTTGAGGGGTTGGGTGGGGGTTGTTGCTTTTTCATGTGTGTGTGTGTGCATGTGTTTGTGTGTATGTGTGTGTGCATGTGCACACAGTTTGGTTGTTGTTATTGTTTGGCATTTTTGTCTTTGTATTTTGTTTTGTTGGTTTGTGGAAATTTAAAAAAAACATAATGATATTAATAAAAGAAAAATTCCAGACCTATTTTCTGATGAAAAATATTTACAGTAAAATACTCGAAAGTCAGATTTAAGATCCCATCAAAAAGTTGATTCATCAAAATCAAGTTTACTTCATTCTAGGGATCTAGGGGAGGTTTAACACACATAAATCAATAAACATTATATTCTGCATAAATGGATTCAAAGACATAAATCACACAAGTATCTCAATAGATGCTAAAAAGCCATTTAACAAAATCCAACATCCCTTCTTGCTGTAAAACCACAAAGAGGCTAGGGATGAGTTATTATCCTTCAACCCAATAAAGGCTATACATGATAAATCTATAGCCAACACCATGCTAAATGGAGGTAAACATAAAGTGTTCCCACTAAAGTCAGGGAAAGCACAAAGTTGTCCATTCAGACTTCACCTGTGCAGAACAGTGCTTGAAAACTTAGGTAATAAGAGAAGGAAACATAAAAGAGACTTTTAGTGAAGAAGTTAAAGTATTCCTGTTCAAAGATGGTATGAAACATCGGAAAACCTAAAGATGACACCAAAATCTTTCTCAGCTCATGAATACTTTCAAAATGTATCTAATATAACTTTAACACAAATTAATAGTCTTTCTATATACCAACAACAAACAAACTGAAAGAGAAAGCAGGTAATCTATTCCATTCACATCAACCATTAAATTGTGTGATACTTAGAAGCATATATAATCAAGGAAACAACCTTTGCAATGAAAACATTAAGACACTGAAGAGAGAAATTCAAGAAGACACTAGAAGTTGGAAAACTCTCCATAATTATACATGAAAAGAAATAATATTATGAAAATGCTCATTCTACTAAAAGCAATCTACATATTCAACATAATTCTATTCAAATATCTAGGGCCATTCTTTACAGACTCAGAAATAAAACCTTAAAATGTATGTGGAATTACAAAAGATCCATAATGTCCAAAACAATCCTGAGGGGAGACTGCCATGTGGGTGGTATTACCACATCTAGTTTCAGGTCATACAGCAGAAACATAAGAACCCAAAACAGAAATAGAAACTAAGGGAATAGGGGACTTTGACAAGTTTATACAGCCACCACTATCATTATCTTGATAAAGAAACCAGTAGTATACAATGGAGAAGAAACAGTACCTTCAAAGCATTGTGCTAAGAAATCTGGACATTGATATATGAAGAAGAATGAAACTAGATCATTATCTGTTTATCTTAAAATATCTCAACTGCAAATGGATCATGGACTTCAATACAAGACCAAATACTATGAAATTCCTGGAGAAAAAAGTAAGGAGTGCACTTCACTTTATAAGTACACATGGGAAGTTTCAAAATATGACTACAAGAGAAGACAATAGATCAAAAAATGGACAGGTAGAGTTTGATGAAGCTAAAATGATTCTTCATACAGAAAAAATTCAATAAAGTGGAGAAGCAATTTAGAGACTCAGAGATTACCAGAAGTAGTGTTAGTGCCTACATTATTCAAACAATTCAAAAAATGAAAGACCAAGAAAGCAAGACAACAACAACAAAAAAACTAATTAAAAATGAGCTACGAAACTAAACAGAAAAAGCTTTTGAAAAGAAGAAATAAAAATGATTAGGAAATACGCTTTAAAATACTTTTCAACATTATCAGCCATAAGGGAAATGAAGATTGAAATTTCATTAATAGTATATCTCAAATCACTGAGAATGGCCGTCATCAGGAAAACAAATGACAGCAACTGTTGGTGCAGATGTGGGGAGAGGAAACCCACATAACCTGGGAATGTAAATTAGTGTAGTCACTCAGGACATCAGTCTGTAGGTTTCCCAAATCTAGAAATAGATCTACCACATTATCCAATCATATCCAAAGGAAATTTTCTTCTTGCTACAAGAGCCATTTCCCCATCAATAATCATTGCTATTCTATTGGTAATAGCTACAAAATGAACTCCATATGAATGTCCATCAGTTGATGAGTGGATGATAAATTTCTAATATACATGTACAATATATTACTATTTAGCTGTAAAGAAAAATTAAATTGTGAAAACTGCATGTTAATTTATAAAACTGGGAAAAATATACTGAGTGTGGTCACCTGGATAAATAGTGCATGTTCTTTCTCATATGAGGTTCATAACTTCAAATCTTTTGCTTTGTGTATTTAATATGAAGCATATATGTAAGCTAGGAAAATATAAATATCCTTTGGCAGGGGAAATGCATTATGGAATGGGGAATAATAGAATATAGGTGAAAGATAAGTAGACAAGGGAATACTGAATGTACAAGAATTTAAACAGTTGCTTAAATGAAGTGTAACAGAAATTCATGGGTCAAGGAAAAGCTTTAACAACATGAAGGTTGCATAAAGAAATTTCTTGGGAAGCTATGATTTTGCAATCCAAATGTAATTTTAAAAAGAGATCATGGATTTAAAAGCAAACAAGGGGGATTATATGAAGGAGCATCATAAAGTGCTTGAGTATATAACCAAAGTTCTCTATGTTACGCTATAGAGATTTATGCACTTCCATACTCATTGCTGCTATATTTACAGTATCTAGGAATTAGGTACCTCCATGATGTCTTCCAACTGATGAACAGAAAAAGAAACTGTCATCCATTTACACAATGGAATTTCATTCAGCTATAAAGAAAAATGAAAAATGGAAAAATGAAATTGGAAGATAAATAGATAGAGCTTGGGGGAAAGTACTGAATAGGTAACCTAGGCCCAGGAATACAAACACTGAATTTCTTCACTCATGCATGCGCTCTAGACTTAGTTTTGTTTATTTATTGGAAAAGCTTTGGAAGTCAGCAAATTTGAAATGGTTAGTTTGGAGGAGAATAACTGTGATTGCTCAGCCCTCAATGGGCTATCTAAATCACACTCTCCCTGCAAGATCCAAGGAGGATGGAGGGGAGGGTTAGGAAGAAGCTATCCTCTGAACACAATACTGCTTTTGAACACATGAATTCATAGTTACTACAGAAAGTGTATAAAACCTGGTCATTATCAACTCAGTTAAATTTTCAGCATAGATGATGGAGAGACTCTTGAGGCCCTAGACCCTAGTTAAGGAGCTATTGGTAGGTGACTGCTTAGAGATGGGGAATCAATTTTTCTTCGGAGATATGGCTACTTTTAGGTTGCACATACTCCAGTGTATGGCTCCATATCTGTGTACATATTGATAACACTAATGCTTAGCCCAGTATGTACATTGGCCCAGTACTATAAGAAAAAAAAAGACATGAATTTAGGAGAGGTGCATGTTGAGGAATGGTCTAGGAGGTGTTAGATATGGTGAGGCAGGATACATATTATTCACATAAATTGTATAATTGGGGAGAAAGAGAAGGTGTTGAGAATGAAATGTTATTGTACATTGCTTGCTTAGCATATGTGAGACCCTAAGTTCAAACCCAAATATGGAAATATAAAAAAGAAATCACTTGACTTTTTAACCTCACGTTTTTCAGATTTATCTTTTGAGCAAAGACAGTCTTCTCTTCCCTGATATGATTGCCAAGGAATGGACAATGGTATTTGACAAATTGTGTGAGTCAGGAAACTAAAGACCTGCTGTTCTGTGTATCTTATTTGTCTCTGTTGTGTGACATTTAAAAAAATAAATAAATCATGAACTTTTATTATCCTGAACCACAAACAAGGGTCAAGTCTGAAGTTCATGGGAACTGAGTTGCCACACCATGGAGAGTAAAAGCTGGCAGCATCCTAGGGTGTTTCCTAAGAGTCTCTCCATCACCTCCTCCTGCAGGTGGCCTGTTAGAGCAATCACATACAGCCCAGGGTGTTGTGTGAATTTTATGTGTAGAGGTGGAATAAGGATCTGTGTGGACAAGATCAGAATATCTTCACCACAAGCAGGGCACAAACAGAAGAAACAAATCATTCTACACATGTCTAACTTGGTGATCTGTGAATTACTGGGTTACTTACAGAAACATGTTCGAAGAACCCTTCAACCCAGAGGAGCCTGGGTGATTGGCAGGAGAGCAGGAGAGTGTCTCACTTAAAAGCCTACTCAAGTCTGGGAGAAGGTGGGTGTAAGTTGTACAGCTTTCAGGGTGCTCCACTTCTCCTCAAACATTTGCTTATTGAAAGAATTTTTAGGGAGAGAAACTTATGATTCATAATTCCTGGGCCTTGGAAGTTTCCTGAGCTTCCTGGGGTTTGTGACTTCAGCTTCCTGAGTCTTGGCAGCCACACAACATTTTGCATTCAGTGGAAGTTTCTAGAATGTTGGAGAGTCCATGTGTCTTAAAACCCTTACCTTACAAACTATGGTGTAAGTCTACAGAATAGAATGGCTAAGTTTATGTCCGTGTAGGCTGAGAATGTGGAAATATGAAGCTCTTAATGCTTGTAATCTTCATCTTCGATATTTCCAGGGCTAATTCACTAGTAGTACAATGTAACTGGGGGAAGCTGCATACTTTAGCTGATAATTTACCCCATAAACCAAGACATAGTAGCCCAGCGACTAAGTGATTTATTTAACAGGGAGAACATGCAAGAGGTCACTTTAAAAATACATTGTGGAGATTGGAGACTATGGTTGGAATTTCAGGAATCTCGGCACAGAAATACATAAAGTTTAAATTGTAAAAAAAAAATAATATAGACTTAAAAAATATTTAATTCAAGATAAATGTCTCTTTTTCAGTCTGTTCTGAGTTTTTAAGATTTTCTTTCAATATCACTTAGAGTGATTTAACTTGCCTCAATCAAAAACGACTTTTGCTTCCTTGGTCTTTGCCTTGTGACTATATATATATATATATGTATTTGAAAGAGGATATCCATTTGCAATTACAATATAAATAACTACATTCCTGATAGGAAGAGTCTCTATAGAAAAGCTAGTATATATTATATGTCTCTGCACCCTGTATGAACTGAATTATGTTGAAAATATATTTTTTGAAACAGTCACCATGTAACCCTGTCTGTCCTGAAATTCACTTTGTACATCAGGTTGGCCTTCAGTTCACAGGGAACCAGCTGTCTCTGCATCCTTAGGTCTGGTAAGAAAAATGTTTAACCCTTAGACTATGCAGTTATTTTAGCCAAACGAGAAATAAAATTTTGGTCAGCATTTCAAAGATACTGCATCATCTCCTTGTATGGCCCTGACTGATGAGTGTATATGAATGAAAATTAATCTGCTAATTGGTGTACATTTAAACTGCTAGAAAAAAACATCTGAATTTCTGAAATCTTCCTTCTCCTAAAGCAGGATTTCTTCCAATTTCTATTCTATCAGAAGAACATTACTAGTCCATCTATCAAGATACATTCTACAGAACCATTAAAAAGTTTCCACGAGATAACCCTTTTAAAGAAGGATTTCTACATGATCCCCATAACACAAAAATCACATCTACTTATAATTTCCCATTTAATTTCTTTAGCCTATTTGGAGCTGAGAGTGTAGTCATTTCATTAGCATGCTGGTAGCTGATTGCACTTCAGGCTTTCTCCTCCTCTAATGATTTCAGGTAATATAGAGGTAGAAGAGAATATGATTAATGACAGAGAATCATTTCAGCACTTCAGAGTTTATTAATCAAGTGTGAGATACACCGGGACTCTAACTGGAATGCCAAATTGCAGGTGCTTCTTGTGCCATTTCTAAATGAATCTTAACACATGCAAATCCACTGTAAGGGAAAATGTACCTCTTAACGATAACAGACGGACTCTGGGACAAAGTGAGGACTGCTCACTGGTTTTCAGAGTTTATTCCTAATTCATTTAGACTTTATTCCCCGATGGGGCAGGAGAAAAGAGATCTCCATGTTTAAGTTCCAGTAAAGTTTCTTGTTTTGTTTTGTTTAGCTTCTTTAAACACAAGTCTTGAGGGAAACCATGCACTTAGCCCAACTCAAGGCAAAACAAGCAGGAAGGGAGTGCAATTGGAAAAAGAGTCAAGAAGATGTATACATGATTGAATGCCTTGCCTTCGTGGTGAATAAAGCTGCTTTAATGATGATTTCCCCAGTAAGGAACAAATTGTAAGTTGATGATGGTTCTATTGTTTGTGCCCAAGAGACTCCCCTAGAAATTCGTTTCCCCAAGGGGGCTCCTCATCCACTTCTCCACCAAGCTGTTTTTAGTTTATTCAATTTTGTGGAGATCAGGGTAGATGAGTTCAAATCCCTTGTTATTTCATGGCTCAGAAAAGCAATTTTGAATATCTGTCTGTTTTCCATTCCTAGGGGGTAAGAATGCTGTCCTTTAGGAAAGGGCAAATCCTACAGATCCTTGCCTCATTCAGCTGAGGTTTGGTACTGTATTTTCTTTAGGGAAATCTGGGGTACAGAACACTCTAATGTAAAGCCAAAGCCAAGTTGTGTACTAATATGACCTAAAACCAACATATTTGCTAGATGTTTAGTCAGAATTTCGCTCCTTTTCTTTCATTATGAGGGGATACCCAGAAAAATTCTAAGAATATCACTTTGCTAAACAAATTTTAAAATGAAAAGGTGGTTTTAAAGCTAAACCTGAAGGTCAAGATAGAAATGTTCCATTTTTTCACATCCATTGTAACATTGTCATCAATGACAATAGATTCTGATGCCTTAAAACTGAATTTTAGTAATTTTAGTGATATTTTAGTATTTTAGTGTGAATCTGCATTCTGGACCTATGTATACTTACCTTATTTTGTAGGAACTATATTTCTGTTTGATTATTCGTGATGTTCTTTGTTTTATTTAGTTTTGCTATGAGACAGAGTCTCTCTACATAGTTCAGGCTGATCCAAACTCACAGAGAAACAACTGCCTCTTTCTGTCAAATCCTGGCATTAAAAGTAGACCATCACATCTGGCTAAGAATTAGGTTCTAAAAAAAAATTGCCCTTGTACTGTTGTCTTCTGTTCTATAAAGTGAAAGAAAGGAAACAAATAGCACATGAAACATGAGATTATGTTTCTTTGGGTTTTACTTCTATGTGTAGGTTTAGAATAAACAGGAAAAACTCAATATAGGAAAGGAAACATCATTGAATTCAGTCATTTGTTTACAATTTTAAAAGACCTTGCCTCAATGTTAGCTTTCTTCCTGTGAATCAATCCTATATCCAGAGAATTCTATTAAAAAATAGCTCCAGACCTCCTCCAAAGTATTTTTATGTAGGTTTCATTTGTTTGTTTACTAAGACAGGGTCTCATTATGTAGCATAAGTTGAGCTTGAATTCACAATCTTTGTGTCTTATCCTCCAATGTTGGGATTGTAGATGTGTCCTTCCATAGCTGGTATTTCTGTCACATTTTTACTGAGTATTGAGAAACAGCCAAAGTGAGACGAAGCTGTTATCCAACACTTTATTTATTTTCTCTTAGAATACAATTCTAAAACTCCATATATCCTTTCTAATCTGGCATTGAAAATTCTTATTATGAATTACTAATTACTGATGAAAATGTATATACTTCAGTTTCTTAGAAAGTGACACAAATATAGTATTGAAAATGCACCTTAGAAATAAACTGCAAAGTCAAGGTTTAATGAAAATGATGAAAGTTGAAAGTTTGTTCCAGCAAAAGGTTCGTACTTCCTCCCATCTTATTCTCTCACAGTGAAGCATTTGTCATGAACTTTGGGTGATGGATCTGCATGAGGGAGCCTCAGTCTAGAGACTTTCGCAATTGATTATGTTAAACACAAAGCATAACTGAAATGAAAGCAAGCCAAGGCCACCAAGAGACATCCCTATAAGCCAGGAATCAGACTGTTCTCTGTATAAACTTCATTTCCTGAGAATTATCGTCTTTTTCAATAGTTTCCTTTCCTCAACATATCCCTTTCTGGATAAGCATCGGATGCAGACAATGAGGGTCATGCTCAACCTTTGTAGCTTTGCATTATGAACTTTTGAGTCTTTGTCTCCTCTATGGTGGTAATACAAATATGCTTTAATTCGTATTGCACTCTGATAGTGGTAAATAAAGAAGGCTAAGGAACATCTGCCTGGATTTCTGGGCTGAATATTATGAACAGCTGTTATGGAAGGTCTGAAAAAACTGCTTCTGAAATAAAAATGGGACTGCAAACAGCACTTCTCCAGCTCCTGATATACCGTGGAGGTGGGAAGGCTGAAGTCAGTGACTTTATATTTAGACTGAGCATCACTCAGTCTCAAACTACCTTTTTCCTAAATCTCTTCTCTGGTGGAATCTAATTTTATTTCTTTCTTCACAGGCCAACTGGTAGGAAATAATATTCAACTTAACTAATGAGATGGTTTTTCATTACCTGGACATATTTGTTCTTAGGCCACTTCTTCCATAGCAGAGCTCTGCTCAAATTATATTTTCAAATTTTAGGAATAAAAGTATCAGCCCAGGACTGATAGTTTACATCTGAAATCCCAGCATTCAAGAATTGAAGGGAGAAAGATCATGTCAGCCTTGTTCAATTGTGAGTCCATAGTCAGTTTAGGTTATATAAGACCCTACCACAGACCAATAAAATATACTTTGCAGAATTAATACCAAA
This sequence comes from Ellobius talpinus, assembly GCA_001685095.1. NCBI lineage: Eukaryota > Metazoa > Chordata > Mammalia > Rodentia > Cricetidae > Ellobius > Ellobius talpinus. The sequence continues at coordinate 11,270 of LOJH01008641.1, forward strand.
AGTATTTGCTAACATGAAGAATACATTAATAATTGTGAACTTTAAAAACAAACTCATCTTGTAGATACAAATGGAAGAAAACTCTTTGACAACTTGAATGTGACAAATACTTAATATCCAAATCTCAAAGCAAAAATGTCAAACAAGATATCACAAAGATACAAAACTGAGATAAAATGAGGTGATAACAAAATTGACATAAAGAATATGTGGCTGACTACTAAAGGAAAATGTCCAAAGAGAAGGAAGTATCATGAGCATCAGATCCAGGATCAGAGGGGATCCCAGAAATAACAATGGGGCTTTCCTCCTACTAAATTATATCTAAGTATTTTTAATATTCAAAGCAATTTGCTCTATATAAAGCTATATTCAAACAGAATATCAAATATCAAAAGGCTTTAGGTTTAATTGGGGAGAATAAATGTTAGAAGGAATGAGAAGCAAACAGGTCATTGTGACAATGATTCCATTAAAATTTGAAGTGGCAGAATTGTCAGAGCCAGAGATAACAATGAGAATACTGATGACGGAAGTTACAAAATAATCCCACACTAGTTCAGAATTACATATAATAAAGGGTTGTTTATTTAGGGGCAACTCATAGATTGTTGTCCTAGAACACAGTTCTCTGCATGAACAAGGAACAGGAAGCAAATCTAGCAGCATGAAGTGAGAACAGGAAGAAAGAGAACTAGTGCATGTTTTACAGCTGAATTTATAGCATAAGAGACCATGCCCAAGTGGGCTGGTATCTTAAAGGTTATTGGCCAAAGAAGCTCTCTCAGCACCACCCCACCACCCCCTTTTGTTTAAATAAGAGAGTTCCAAACCCAATACAAAACTATGTACTCTAGGATCAGATATCAAGTATAAAGCTAGAATTATAACCAGCATAAACAATATTAAGCAAGGAACATACCCTAATATTTTAACAAACTTCTATCCTAAGGAGTGTAAGTCCTGTATTGAAAATGGTTTGGCTAGATCATAAGAAGATGGTAACTATGACTATCTAATCTTCAACCCCATTGAAGGTCTGAGAAGAGAGATAATATTACTTTAGTAGGCATGAGCTGCAATCAAGCAGCTTCCAAATGTGCAGTAGATGACAGAGATAACTGGCTGCCTGAGCAATCACACAAAGTCTCATTTGCAATGTTGAAGCAACCAACTTTGGCTAAGGCCTAGAGTAACTGACAGACCATTTCCAGAGGCAGGAAAAATTTCAAAACCATATTACCCTGTCTTGGCAAGAGTTGAAAATATTTTTTCTTGTATCCTGCTTGTCCTGTCCAGACATCATGCCCTTTATCAGTGGGTGAGGCATGGATAGTTCCTTGCCCAAAGGCCAGTAGTTCCAAGAAGAAAACAAATAGAGTATCTTTGGTTCTCAACACTCTTTCTGGGATATATTGGTGCTTCCAGGAACAATTGTGTCTCATGTCAACAAAATTCTAAGCTATTTAAGTGCCATGTTCTACAGATTCTTGAAGTGGTTGAATGTTACCTATCTATGCAGAATCCAATCTCTATGTATCTAAAAAAATTGAATTAGCCTGACCAAAAGTACAACAAACATGAGTGACTATTGACCTATAATACTTAATACCTATATAACTTAAAGATGAAGACTTCATATCAGAGTATTAAACAATCTTTAAACAACTGTGCATTAAAGGAGGACAATGACCTCAAAATGCAAACAATGTATAAATATCTTGATCAGAGGTAGAAATATATAATGCAATATAATAAATATGTCCTAAAATTGTATCAGTATATAAAATGTCTTAAACAGAGGTAGAAACATGCATGCATACAGTCTGACAAAATAACTTTGCATAGGTGTGCAAATATTGTAAACAGAAATAGAACCATATTCAATATAACAAATATAATTTGAACTTGTGTCAATGTATAAAAATCTATACCAATATGAATTTTCCAAAATAATAGTTCATAATTATTCACTGTATTATTAATTCTTATGTTATTACTGTAAGTTCACACTAATCTACCTATTATCCCATTCAACCTTTTTTCTCTTTTTTTGACCTCTCTGGGCCTACATAATTTTCACCCCAAGTCCCAACCCCATACAAGTAATAATAATCCCCTAAATGGTGTCCCTAACTGTGAGGACAAACTTTGTTGGGAGAGGGGACGTTGTGTTCTAGAATTGCTTCCAGATATCATGGGGGCCATGTTCTTTCTATGGGAGCCTGTAAAAGTAAAATGATGGTTAAGTTTCAAGATTGCTGTTTTGTATAATTTCAAATGGTCTCTGAGTAGTCAATGGGGTTTTTAAAGTTCTTATTTGGAGTTCTGGCCAGAACATAAGAAGGTACACCATTTCTGCAGCTGGTACCTAAAATCTGATCTCATAATAGTGCTATCAGAATCATGATGTCATTTCAACCAGGTGGAGTCATTATTGTGGGACCCCATCTTCTTCCTGGAAGCTTCAAAGATTACTGCAGGAAAATCTACTGTTCACAGTTGAAAACATTATTCATATGGGCATATATTCAATAAAGATACAATATAGACAAAATGGGCATGGAGAAAAGTAAAATATTTCCTTAAAATAAATCAAATTTTACAATGCAGATAATACAGAATCATAAATCAGATTTCTCTTTACTTGTTGATTCTGGATAGCTATCTTTTCATCTTTAGGCATCTACATATCCAAGGTCTCTTGACTCTTCGAAGATGAATATTTTCCTGCAAAGACAAGAACAGAACTCTGCCCCAACCCTTAAGAGGTTTTCTTCCCACCTGCATGATTGTCACCTCTGTGAATGAGCTGTCAATTCTCTTTCTCAAGAGGTTTTTCTTTTCCAAACTGAATCCTTATTAATTTTGATGGTATCCACAACTTTTCTTCTCCTGTGGAAACAAGAGCAA
>LOJH01008641.1:14577-29365 GCA_001685095.1 Ellobius talpinus
TATGCAATCTATTTCTGGGGGTATTTTCCATCCCTTTCTGTTTGTTTAGAATATTCTTTATAGTTTGATTTGATCTTTCTATAACTTCCTGACCTGTATAATTGTTTGGTATACCTGTAATAAGCTTTATATTATAATAAGCAAAAATCTGTTTCATTTACTTAGATACATATGCTTGACCCTTGTCTTTCTTTATTAGTGGAAGTATACCCATGATGACCATAACTTATAATAAATGCCTGATTAGTGAATTGGCTTTTTCTGAGCTCAAGGCAGTTGCCAATTGAAAGCAAGAATAAGTGTCAATGGTGTGGTGTGCATATTTTAATTTTCTAAATTCTGTAAAGTAGAACACATCCATCTGCCAGATCTCATTCCTTTGAGTACCNAATCTTCTTAGCTTGTTGCCATGTAATAGAAAACTCTTTCTTTAAACCTTTGCTCTTAACATGATGTTTCTTATGGAATTCTGAGGCCTTCAGTACACTTTCAGTCAATAATTGATCAATTTCTGTATTACCTTGAGCTAGATGACCTGGCAGACCTGTATGAAATTGGATGTGTGTTATGTATATAAGATAAAGCCTTTTCCTGATTCTGTCTTAAACCTGAATAAATAATGAAGTCAATTCTGTATTATCTGGTATAAAATCAGTGGTTTCAATATGAAAGACAACTCTTTCTGCATATTGTGAATCAGTAACTATACTGAGATGTTCTTTAAAAATCCCATAGTACCATGATAATAGCAGATAATTCTGACTTTTGGACAGATTTATAAGGGCTTAATTCCACCTCACTTAATTCTTCTGATTTGTAATCTGCCTTTCCTGATTTATTTGTATCAGTATAAAATGTATGGACTCCAGTTATTTACTGGTGCATCACATACAATTCAGGGAAGAATCAAAGTAGTTCTCTTTATAAGGTTAATTCTATCACTTTTAGGATAATTGCTATTATTTTTCCCAAGAAATTATCACAATGGTTCATTGTCTTTCCATAATATTTTTAATTTCATTGGATTTCTTTTTAACAACAAATACAGGAGAGTTCCAAAGGCTGGTTGACTCTTCAATATGGTGAGCATCTAGTTTCTCCTGTGCCAGCTACTGTAAAGCCTACAGTTTGTCTTTTGTTAAAGGCCATTGTTTAAACTATATGGGTTTCTCAGTTAACCGTTTTAAAGGCAAGGCCATTAGTACCTCTGAAGGCTTGCTAGTTGCTTTGTTTTCTTGTACAGCCTGAATGTCTGGTGACCTTTGTTTATAATATCTTATAATATCCTTCCCAGAAACATGTGTTTTTGGGACTGCAAGAATGTTAACCTGTTTATTCATTGCTGCAATACCTCATGACCTCATAAATTCACTGCAATATTAGCTCCATATGGTCTCTGCCTTCCTTTATGTTTTCCCAGCCCTATGATTTCAACCCACATCATCATTTGTTTCATTGAGATAGGGTTCCAATTCCTAGGAATTGAATATCTGCCTCTTGAAGAGGCCAATCTGGATGCCAAGATTCTGGAGTAATGATACTCACATCTGTACCTGTGTCTAGTAATCCCTCAATTACACTGTTATTTACACTGATTCTTAGCTTTGTTGTTTGATAATTTATAGAAGTCTGCCAAAATATAGATTTTCTATTTCTTACTAGAGTTTTTGATTCATATTCCATGTCTATTCCTTCATCCAGACAATATTTTTTGACAGTAGGTCCTGGATTGTTTAATTTTCCTGGTGAAATATGTTCCTCATGGTGACTAGGAATGACTGGACCTTGTTTTACATCAGGGCCTGCAAGAGGCCCCCTGAGAAGTTTCCTGGTGGGTATTGGGTTGCCTTGTCTGTCTCTTGTCAACCTGCATTCATTAGTCCAATATCAGCCTATGCTACACCTCCTACATATACCAGAAGGCTGAATCTTCCTATTCTTGACATGCTTAGAGGAGGCATTATTCCTATGAATTCCTTGTCTACAGTCTATTGTTCGATGTCCTGTTCTACCACAATTAAAACATTTGGCATTTTGATGTCTCCTCATACCATTGGAAATTGCTTCTCCTACCCATGCATCAGTGCTATAATAAAATGTTTCAATGATTCTGAGAGTTGGGACCCAGGATAAAGAGAAAACCCAAAGTTTTCTGTCCGTGCAAGTTGTGGACTTTGTGAGCTGTGTGGATCACAGGAAGTAGCTTGCGGGTCACGAGCTGGGGAATACTGAGCAGCAGCCTGCTGCCTCTGAGGGTTGACTAGAGCCACAGGCAGGAGAGTCAGTACCCAATGTACCACACAGCTGGTGGACCCATCTCAAAAAGTGTGGACTGGTCCCCATGTTTGTTCACCTAATGATGATGGAAGTTACAAAATAACCCCACACTACTTCAGAATTACATATAATAAAAGGTTATTTATTTAGGGGAGACTCACTGATCACTGTTCTAGATCACAGTCCTCTGTGCGAATGGGGAACAGGAACCAAATCTAGCAGCTGGAAGTGACAACTGGAAGCAATAGAGCACGTGCATCCTTTACAGCTGCATTTATAGTATAAGAGACCATGCCCAAGTAGGCTGGTATCTTAAAGGTTATTGGCCAAAGGAGCTCCCACAGCAAGGATACAGGTCCAGACATTTTCCTTTGCAGCATTCTTGGTTTAAACGTTACCAAAAAAAACTTCCAGAAATTGATGAATTTAACCCAGAATTAATAGAGCCTAATAAATCATTAAACATTATGAAAGGAAATTGATGCAAACATTTTACTTGGTTCTAAATAAGACTGGAATAGTATCACTAGGAGTCACATAATTTTATACTCCTAAAGGATGAGTGGGCACCATTGTCTGTTCCTGGTCAGAGGGCTGTTTATTCATAAGACCCTATCTAGATGCTCCATAGTATACTCTCCTGTAGATTCTTCAAAACTTGTTCCACCCAAAACATGTCCTGAGGAGCTCCCTTCAGCTCAACTATCTCCAATTCTGAGTTAGAAGCATGGCTTGGGGGAACTGACTACTTCTCACATGTATCTCATCAGTTTGAAATTTTTACATATTCAGTTCATCCAAAAGAGAGGGCTCCATGGTTCATGATGGTCTGAACTGTGCATTCCAAGACTGAGTTTATATCAGATTCACTCTTCTTTCTTCCTATAGGTAGAGAGGACATTTAAATTCAGAGTGAATTAGCTCAAGGTGAACATGAATTGGATGTTATTCTTAGCCTGGCAGAATAGTATTGTATTAACTGATTAAGTTAGGAAACTTGGGATCAAGTTATTGAATAATTACCAGTTTATTTCACATTAAATTTGGTGTGGTGGTTTGAATTGGTATGGCTCCCATAGACTCTCATGTTTGAACACTTAGCCCATAGGAAGTGGCATTATTAGGAGGTGTGGCAATGTTAGAGTATGTGTGGCCTTGTTAGAGGAAGTATGTCATGCCCAAGGTGACAGTTTTTTCTTCTACTTCCTGTACATAAATATGTAGAACTCTCAACTACTTCTCCAGAACCATGTCTGCCTGCATGCTAGCATGTCTTGCCATGATAATAATGGACTAAACCTTTGAAACTCTAATTCAGACCCAATTAAATATTTTCCTTTATGGCAGTTGCTGTGCTCATACTGTCTCTTAACAGCAATAAAACCCTAAGTAGTATACATTTGTTAACATAAGCTGCCTCGTCATCTAATTCTTTGTTAGTTTATTGAAAAAATAATTATTTTACAGTATTTGTGTGTGTGTGAAAGTGTATGAGCCCACATAGAAAAACTTAAGAGTTTAAGCCCTTAAATTAACAGTTTAAGCAAACATGTGAAACAATGTGACGGTATCATTTTGAAATTTCTTTTGGTATGTGCTGCAAATTGAATTAGAGACAAACACCCTTGTCATGCTTTAAAATGAGAAAATGACCAAAGGAATATGAGAAATAAGTGTAACAAAATGAATGAATTTTCATTGAACAAATACTGATATGAACAGCTTGCTTGGGAGAGTAAGGAAGTTTTAGCCTTTGGGTTATAGAGGGTATGGAGGATTAGAAGAACATGAATACTTATTCAGCTGTAAAACTGGTCAATAGCTTCTCCTAGAAATTCTTTTGACAGAGTCAGATAACAACTCTTCACCCTACAAAGGAACCCAAGAGACAGAGGGAAGAAAATCCTAAATGACTGGGACCCTCTTAACCCAAATCTCTACTTTATCAGGTTTTCCAACTCGGTTTAAGTAATGGAGACTATTGGCCAAGACTCAAATCAAAGCTTGCTCTTAGGCAACCTCCCTCTGAAAATCATTGACAACTGTATCTTTTCATCTGGGCTGTTTTCCATGTTTATTGATAATTCATGTAGTAGGAAATTTAGGTCATATTATAGGGAAATCTCTCTCTTTGACTTGTATATTTATTTCTGTCACATGTGGTACCTGGGGCTACGTAGTTTCTCTTTCTCTGACAGAATTGATGACATTTAGCATCTGCTGAGTTACTGAACCTCTGTTTCTTCTCCATACTAATATTGTAGTTATGTCCCTTCAGCTGACACAATTTCTAGTGTCCCCATCACTGTGGCATTTATTTCAGAGGTGCCTCCAAAGTTCATGGAGATCATGCAAATGTTCAGAAACAAATTGTAGCAGTTTTAATATGAATGGACCCTTTTGCTCTCATATTTGAGCATTTGGTTCCCAGTTGGTTTACTAATTAGGAAAGCTTAGGAAGTATGGTTTTATTGGAGGATGTGTATCACTGGGGATGGGCTTTGAGGTTTTAAAAACCCATGCCAGACCCAGTCTCTCTCTCTCTATTTCCTAATGTTTTCCATAATGTGTGAAAATATTTTTGTATTACCTAAACTAAATATGTAAAGACCTTATCAGTTAGTTATGAGTGGCTTTCTCATTCTACTTTGTGGCCATATTACAATCATCCACACCTAGTCTCAAACATTGAAACAAGCAAAGTATGAGAATGTGTGCTGACAATTGGTTCATGCTTGACCTATAATGACAAGGCAAAGGAAATACGGTAATTTGTGAGATAAAAAGTTAACCTCCCTTTAAAAAATGATTAGCAAATGAAAGTAGATTCAAAATGTTTTGACTCAATGGTTGTTTAACATGTTTTCATAAATTTTCCTTAAGACATTATCAGATGTGAAGAATAAAGTTCAAAGATCAGGAATTATTAAACCACCCATTGTCCATATATATAGATGTTTTGAAAGATTTCAAACATTGTAAGAGTTTAATAGTTTAAATTCTTACTAAATTCTGTAGTTTGAGCTTTAAAAAGGTTAATGGTATGGTCCCCATTCACTTTCTTTGTCATCACCCGGATCACAAAGCTTTTAATGGTTCTATGTTTACTAATTAATTAAATATACGTTCCTGATAAAAGAAGTTATAACTCTTCATTGCCATCTCAACTTGGCAATGTTTTCTTATGGTTCAGCCAGCCTGGGCTTTTACCACCAATATATGGCTGTCTTTCACCTTCTAGCCTTTACTAACTCTAATTCCTCAGCTTCTAATAAGCTTCCAAGTATCATCTCTCTTTTCCAATGTTTTTCTCTTCCTTTTTCACAATCCAAACATTATCTTATGTGTGGTACAGGTCTGCATCTTCTAGCAAGCTACATTCCATTTTTCCATGTGTTTCCCACTACATTTTTACATAACCAAATGGGACATCTTAATGTTTTATTTTTTTTACCTTTCTATTCTTCTTCCAGTCATTTGTAAGTGAAAACATAGTCACTGCTTGACTACATTTCTTCTAGGGCTTTGCACACTGGCAGTACCTTAGCAGTTAAAATTAAGATATAATTTTGGCCTCAGTGGGGAATTTATTGACTTGAAGTTGTCCCATATCATTCAGAAAAGTTAGAATTTTCAGATCATGCCATCATTTATCAGTCTTCTTGATATCATAAATATTCATTTTCTACCTTCTATAGACAATTCTAGTCATATAGGAACTAGAAACAATCATGGTCTATGAATACACACTTGTCCTCTGTTATTCTTAGCCTCCATCTCTATTCTTGACACCAACCTCATTACTACTCTGCAGATACAAGGGGTAACACTTGCTTTTGACTCAGGATTGTTAAAATTTTCCTGTGTGATTTTCTTTTCACCTTCAATCTTGCTAAGTCACTAGTCATACAACACATCCTCAAATAGTCATTTTTGATAATTCCTCATCTTCACTGTCCTAACTTACTTTTAGCACTATATGGCATCAAACTTTTCACTGATTTCTTAGTCTATGAAGCTGGAATGTAAGTTCCATGAAGGCAGGAATGTAAATTTGTTCATTAATCTGCATCTGGATAGGAATACTTGGAAAAGTCTAGCTCATATTTATTGAGTAAATGAAGGACAGAGAAATTCACAAAGGATTCCATCTGAAGGACTATGTTAAACTTTTCAAAAAAAGAATGCTGGATTAGAAGGTAGAATGTCTGAAGTCTAATCCCTATTGTTCTGCCTTTAACTAAAAACTGGACTGAATTAATTACCTATATTGCTTCAATTTCAATAATTTATTTTCAAATTGGGATTAGACTAAAAGAATTCAAATCTTTTCAATGAATAATTCCATGCTATTTTGTTAACTGTTGCTTCTTTAGCTGGTGTATCCATGTATAGTGAAACTAAGTCAGTTGCTGGCATTCAGTATGTGGGGCCAGGGGAAAGTCAGTTTTCAGAAAGAATTGTGACACAGATAAGAAGTGACCAGAATTTACCCTGGAGCTGTTGATATGTGTGGAACAGCCTAATGAAATGACAGCTCTTGTTTTGTAAAGCAGCTAATGGTCTTAACAAGAAACACAGTTTTCATGCAAGAACACTAGCAGTCCAGATAATGAGCCTTTAACTCACTCACCATGACTGTCATATCCTCAAAATGCATTTGTTAAGAGCCGTATTGGTACAAATGCTTAATAAATTCAATAATCTTTTAACTAAGTGCATTAGATTGCTGAGCACTGATCTTACTGGATCATATTAGTTGTACTTAAGCCATTAGAAATAGAGCAGTTGTTCCAATTAAAGGGGGAAGAATGGGAAGGTAGACCTAATTGGGAGCCTTTCTGGACCAGAATGGGGCAACAAACCTAACTGTGAGGCAAAGCCAATTACAAAATCCATTTAAGTGTAACAGATGAAGGTCTGAAAGACTAAACTATTAATTAAGAGCATGACCATTAAAATGGAAAAGATGACCATTTAGCCTTAGCCCAGTGAGGCATATCTCCTGGCAAGTATACTGGCAATCAAATTTTGGGATGGAGACCTTGCTAGAACTTTGAAGTACTAATACAAGGCTAGATCAGGAGTGTGAATTCAAGCATCCCAACTTTCAGTAACTTCTTCCTGGCTGGTTCTCAACATCAAGACTTTCTAATTTAACCTTGTTACTTGACCCATTTAGGTCAAGACTTAAAAATATCATGCCTCAAGTAAACAAAATTTGGGTTTAAGATTCAAAGCTAAAATTCTATAGCATTAGCCTCCTGAACTTTTTCATGAGTCCAAGCCATTTCACAGAAAGATTTCCTAATACAGCTAAGTCTTCTCTCTATCTCTTTCCTGTGAATGCCTTCAGTTACCTTGGCAATACTGTTCTTCTCATCAGAGTTCATGTTCTTGGCACCTAGAGCTATCACACATAACCCAGAAGGTCATGATAATCTCCTGTGGTATTTTTAATTAATATTCATGCATAAATATAGCTTAGTGAGAACACTAAACACAATCAGGGGAGCTGACTTGATCATGCATGAGCTCAGTCACTTCAGGCGTGATGTCATTGGATTGACAGAAACACATTGGACAGGAGCACAAGAAGTTGTAGTAAACAGATGCAAGATTATAAACTCAGGTAGAGAGGGAAACCACTCAGCAGGTATTGATTTAGTGCTATCCAATTTGGCCCAAAAATGCACTCAGGTACAGACCTGTAAATGACTGAATTATATCAGCCAGATATCAGACAGTATCACATCCAGTAACTACCATACAGATATACATGCCAACAGTGGAAGCAGAAGAGGATGTCATCAACAGTTTCTACATAGATCTACAGAATGAGGTCAACAGAGCACATGAGGAAGACATGCTAATCGTTATGGGTGACTTCAATGCAGGAGTGTGATCCAGAGAAAGAATGGACTATAGTGTCATAGAAACATATGGATTGGGACAAAATAATGATAGAGGAGAACAACTGCTTGACCTCTGCTGTGCAAAAGATTTGTACTTATCCAATACAAAATTCAAACAAGTCAAACCATAAAGATGCTGGACATAGGAATCCTCTGGTAAATGCATATACAGTCAAATTGATTACATTTTGGTCAGCAGAAAACTCTTTGCTAGCCTCCGAAACAGCTGACCATTTCCTAGTGCAGACTTAGGATCAGATCACCAACTTGTTATAGCCGACACACAACTGAAACATAGGAAAGGCATGAAGATCAATTGTAAACAACTGATGAACTCAACTATATGGAGAGAGTATAAGGGAATTGCTAAAAAAAATGAGGGAAATCATAGACAACCCTTTACAAATATAGAAAGTGAATGGGATAAAATCAAGAGCTATACAGGAGCCTTCAAATGAAGTGCTTGGTTATGCAAAAAGAGCAACACCTGTAGAATGGCTTACTGTAGAGATGATCAACCTGGCAGAAGAATGAAAAAAACTAAAGAGCAAATGAAGAGGCAATCCACAGGCAGCAAAATACAACTATTTGTGCAGGGAAGTAAAAAGAAGAACAAAGAAGGATAGAGAGCTGTATATTTAAGGTATATGCAAAGAGGTTGACGAGTCTAGACTCCATAATAAAACACATCTTGTCTACAGAGCTATCAGACAGATAACTGCCAGAATATGCTTCTCAGATTTGGGTGATTAAAGAAAGGCAACGTCATCCAATTACAGAACCAGGGGAAGTAAAGCAAAGAAGGAGACAATATTTTACACCCTAAACAATGACCCTAATTCTGACAATGAGAAATATTTCAGAGAGTCACTCGAACACCAGAGACAATGGGGAAATATAAAATATTGTGAGGAATGAGATAGAGGAAGATATCAAGAAAATGATATGCAGGAAGACCCCAGGAGTGGATATCATCACAGTGAAAGAGCTGGAGATGGCTACAATAGGCTCAGGGGCCAAGGGGATTCTCCGACTCTTCAGAGAAATATGGGAACACAATGTGATTCCCACAGAATGGGAGCACTCTGTCATAGTTTTGATAAACAAGAAGAAGGACAAGCTTGACTGCTCAGACTACCCAGGCGTTAGTTTGTTGTGTCATAGCAGCAAGATCTTCTACTCCATTATCCTGCAAAAGATCAAGGACAGAACAGAGGAAATTCTAGCATCGGCCCAGAGAGCATTCAGAGCTAACAGGAGCACAATTGATCAGATCGTCTCTTCGAGGCAGCTGGCAGAAAAATATAAAGAATTTGAAAAAGGCTTATATGTCTGTTACATCTACTTGGGGATAGCATTCGGAGGAAAGGGCTTTGAGAAACAATGAGGTTCTTCTACAAGCACCCAGAGAAAATCAGAATAATACTAGAAAATGCAAAGATACCTTTGCATCAGTCAAAGTCTTTGGAGCACTAAGTGATCAGTTTAAGACAATCATAGGAGTGTTGCAGGGATGTACCCTCTCACCAATACTCTTTAATATGTTTCTGGAAATAATGAGAGCAAAAGCCCTGGTGGATAAGGAGACAGACATAGAGATAGGTGGTGTGTGAATCAATAACTTCTGTTTTGCTGGCGATACAATACTACTTGCTGAAAGTTCAAATGAGCTGCAGACCACGGTAAATTGAATGGTGGAAATAAGTGAAAACCTTGGTATTAAAGTAAACATCAAAAAGACTGAGATACAACACATGGGGAGGGTACACTAGGATTTTAGCATTGTAATAAAGAATCAGAACATCAAGCAGTCAACTTTGTCTATTGATGTGGGATTCCCCTCTGTATGCTGTGTATTGGCTAATAAAGAAACTGGATTGGCTTGATAGGGCTGAGTAGAACTAGGTGAGAAAAACTAAACTGAATGCTAGGAGAAAGGAGGCAGAGTCAGAGAGAAGCCATGGAGCTGTTGCTGGAGACAGATACCAGCCACCAGCCAGAATCTCCTGGTAGGCCACAAGCCTTGTGGTAAATTATAAAATAATAAAGGTGGGTTAATTCTAGCAATATGCTTAAGCTATTGGCCAAAACATATTGCAAATAATATAGTTTTCTGAGTGATTATTTTGGGAGTCTGGGTGGCCAGGAAACAAACAAGTGGCTTCCTACAACAGTATATTCAGGAAAAAAGCCTCAGTTCAAAGGAGGGAACTATTTCAGACATCAAGAGGAGGATATGGTTAGCAAGGGCTCCATTCCAGGTATTAGGAAAGGTTTTGTCAGCAAGAGACATAATGACAAGAACAAAATTACAAATATATGAGACACTTGTCTTGAGCTGCCTTCTTTACAACTCTGAAAACTGGACAATGAAACACTCCTCAAATCAATGGCTGCATGCAATTGAATGGCATGTCTCAGGAGGATTCTAGGCATCACATGAAGAGATAGGTTGCATGACGATGACATTAAGAAACCTCTCTATCTACAGAAGGAACTAAACTACAGGATATTGCTGTGGGACAATTGTACCCTGTCAATTGTATTTTAATAAAATTCTGATTGCCCAGCAGCCAGGTAGGAAGTAGAGGTAGGGTGACAAGAACAGCGGAATTCTGGGAAAGGGAAAGATTCAGTCTACAGCCATCACCCAGAAGCAGAGAAAGCAAGATGTGTCTACCTCACCAAAAAAGGTACCAAGCCATGTGGTTAACACAGACAAAAATTATGAACTATTATAAGCTATAAGAGTTAATAAGAAGTCTGAGCTAATAGACCAGTCAGTTTATGATTAATGTAGGCCTCTGTGTATTTCTTTGGGACTTAATGACTACAGGACCAGGCAGTACAGCAAACCTTTGTCAACAGGCTATGGCAATGATGCTTGAAGTACTTCAGCCATGTTATGGGAATGAATGACAGCAGATAACCAAAGATACCACTGCTTGGAGGAGTGCATAGGATAAAACAAAGAGGAAGGCCCAAAAAATGTTGGATAGACAACATAAAGGAAGTCTGTGGAACCTTAGGTATGACAATAACACAGGCAGCTAGGATTGCTCAAGACAGGCACAGTTGGATAGCAGCCATAAATGGACTGCCCATGCATGCTGAAAGAAAAATATCATATGCACTCACTAATAAGTGGCTTTTAGATATAAATCAAAGACAACAAGCCTACAATTCACAATACCAGAGAACCTAGACAACAATGAGGACCCTAAGAGAGACATACATGGATCTAATCTACATGGGAAATAGAAAAAGACAAGATCTCCTAAGTAAATTAAGAGCATAGGGACCATGGGAGAAGGCAGAAGGGGAGGGAAGAGGAGGGAAGGGAAACAGAGAAAATGTATATCTCAGTAAAATCAATAAAAATGTAAAAAAAGAGTTAGCTAGAAATATGCCTAAAAAAGTTTGCAGGGGCATACATGATGATGATGATGATAAATATAATGTATTTTTAAAATATATATGTTATTCCATAGCCACCAATTCATTACCTGTTTCTTCCAAAGATCTCTCCTTTTTAAAAACCTATTGAGTTCACTTAGGCCTACCTGCATGCATATGAGAGCAGCTTCTCAGAGTCTTAATCCCTGAAGGAAATTGGTTCTCTACCTCCCCTTGTGGGCACTTGCCAATAATTTCTCTGTAAGAATGGGGTTTCATGGGAATAGGGGCTGGCTTGAATTTGTGTAAGTTTTGTACATATTGTCCAAGTCACTGTATGTCCAAGTCATCCTCACTGTGCAGTCATATCTTCTAAATATTGTTTCAATGAAAATGTTGATTCCCTCTACTCTTACAATTTCTCTACCCACTCTTCTGCTATAAATAATAATACCCAAACCTTTTGCGGAGTGGTTAAAACTGTCCCATTTAGGGTTGAAAATTGCATAGTCTCTTAATCTCTGCACGTTGACTTGTGGGATTGTGTCCTACAAAAAAATGAAGCTTCTCTGATGAGGGTTGAGGGGTTCACTAATTCATGGGTTAAAAAAAGAACTTTAGCTTGGCTATAATTCCCAGGAAAGCAAGAAGATCTTCTCTTACAGCCTTCCTCCATTATCCCATACCTTTGTCTCAGCTTCCAAAATCTAGTAGTACCCTCTACCTGGAAACCTGCTAGGCACTCTGGTCAGGGAATCAGAGAGATAATCTTCATTCTACTTCCAGTCCACTATTTCCAATACACTAATCTCAACCCAGTCCTGTAGCAGACCACCGGCAGGGCCCTGTCTTTCTATCTTCTTCCATTCCCTGGAGACTCCATAGATTCTCATGGAAGACCCAGCTATCCTCCTCCCTGTGGACAGTCTAAACACACCTCCTTCAAGTCTGGCCCAAGTGTTTTCTGTCAACTTTCCATCTAGAAACACCTTACATCTGAAACCCAGAGTGGTCATTACAGACAAGGACTCTGAAGCAATCCCTACCAGGCAACCCACACCCACCACACTCTATGCAGAACCAAAGAGGACCACTGAAATAAAGAAATGGAAAACCCACCATACAAAGGCAAAAACCAGATGCCAACACCTACAATTACAATAATCTCAAACCCAGATTTCTAGTGGCCTACATAAAGACACAATCAATAACTGCCAAAACAATGTCCAATGTCTCTACTAGAACCTACTACAGCAGGTCCTGAGAAATACAATATAACTGAAGTATAAAACACGGACTTCAAAAGAGATATTATAAATATGTTTAAAGACCATAAAGAAGAGCTTAAAATCTATTAATGAAATATATGAAAACACAAAAAATGGAATGGAATAAAGAAAACTGTTCAAGCCACGAAAAAAGAAATGGGATTGATAAAGAAAACTCAAACTTCAGTAAAAAATGGAAATTAAAAAATAAGAATTTGGACAGGAATCTCAGAGACAAGCATGACCAACCAAAAGAATACAAGAGATGGAAGAGAGAATCTCAGTCATTGAAGGGAAGATGCATCATCTAAAGAAATTGTAAATCTAAAAAAAATCAGGCACAAACCATGTAGTAAATCTGAGACACTATGAAAAACCACATCAAATAATATCAAATAATAATAGGAATACAGGAAGGAGAAAAAACAAGATGGAAGACATAAAATATTTTTAAAAAACAAATAAAATTTCTCTAACCTAAAGAAGGAGGCATATAGCAAGATACAAGAAGTTTATAGAATACTGAGCAGACTGGACCAAAAAGAAATTCCTCAGTACATAATAATCAAAACACTAAACATATAGAAGAAAGAAAGTATATTACAAGCTGCAAGGAGAAAAGTCAAGAAACATGTAAAGGCAGAACCACTAGAATAATTCCTGATTTCTTGATGGATCTTCTAAATGTCACAGAAGCTTGGTATTGGAGTTGTTCTGCAAACTCTTAGAGACCACAGGTTCCAAGTCAGACTACAATACCTAGCAAACCATTCAACCACAATAGGTAGAGAAGTTGTTGTGCAGTATTTGTCTACAAATTCAGATCTATACAAAGCACTAGAAGGAAAACTTCAAGTTAAAGAAGTTAGCTGCAAACAATAAAGCCTATGGATTAAATAACCACAGATTAGAAAATAAAAAGGGGGGACCCATACCACAAAGCAAAATTAAGGGAATCAACAAACACTACTCACTGATAATTTTCAACATCAGCATTCTCAATTTGCCAATAAAAAGACACAAAATAAGAAACTGGGCCAAAAACCGTATTTTCCTTCTTCTGTATTCAAGAAACATATCATAACATCAAATATATATATCACCTTGCATAAAAGGATGGAAAATGATATTAAAAGCAAATGGATTTAAGAAGCAAGCCAGTGTAGACAATTTAATATTCAACAAAATAGACTCCAAACAAAAACTATTAAGAAGAGATATGGAAGGACACTATAACCCATCAGAAGAAAAAATCCAACAAAAGACTATTTTAATTCTATTCATTTCTATACCAAACATAAGGGCACCAAAGTATGTAAAAGAATCACTAGTAATGGTAAAATTAATCACATATCAATGTTTACATACTGATAGGGGGATATTTCATTATTCACTCTCATGAATAGATAGGTCATCCTGACAAAAAATAAACAGAAAAATGCTGGAACTAAACTAATTCATAATCTAAATGGATTAACAGATATTTATAGAACACCAAAGGATACACATTCATCTCAGAAGGTTGTGGAACTTTTATAAAAACTGACCACATACTTGGACAACAAAGCGAATCTCAACAGAAAGAAAAAATTGAAATAACTTCCTTCATCCTATCTGACAACCATGGGATAGTGATTAATATCAACAATAACAGAAACTATAAAAGTTTATGGAAATTAAACAACTCACTACTGAATGAGAAATGTGTCAAGACAAAAATTAAGAAAGAAATTTAAAAATTTTAGACATGAATAAAAATGAAAACACAACATACTCAAACTTATGGGACACAATGAACATTGTTCTAAGAGGCAAGTTTATAGCATTAACTGTTTACATTAAAAATGGAGAAATCTCATACTGCTAATTGAATGGCACACCTGTGATGGAGGAGGGTCATCTGTCTTATGTGTTACTTTCATTGGTTAATAA
>LOJH01008642.1:0-24536 GCA_001685095.1 Ellobius talpinus
TTAATCAGGTCTTTTATGGTGTATCCTGTGTGCTAGGTTCATCTCAGTCAGCAGCTGGGTGAAGTAAAGTAATTTTTGAGGGTGTTCACAGCAACCTTTCAGGGGGGTCTTGTTCCATGAAAACATATTGGTCTAGAAGCAATCCATGGGTTCTCATCTTCTGTGAAAACAAAAGAAGAACCTCTTTTCCAAAGCACCATATCCTTAGACCCAAATTCTGAAGTCAAGATACCTTTATAATATACATGGTGGTTTAGCTTAGCAGCCAATACAATGAAATGTCTCTCTGTAATTAACTCATTCACAGTCAAAAACTTCAAAGATAACACAATAATGTACATAATCCAGACTCTTGTTCTATAGTCAATCTTTATGTGGCTTATTTTTTTCTCCTCTTAATCTACGACTGTCTATACTTTCCTTCCGACCCAAAGTGGGCACACAAACACCCAGGCCCATAAATGCCATTGAAATGCTCCATAGCCGGAGTTTGCACTGGCAGCATGGCTCAGGAAGCTACTTTTAAAACCCTGCAGCTTTTTTCTGCTATAGCTGAATCAGGAAAATCTCTCTTAAAGGAGCTGTGGTACGCCACCAGCAAACAGCAAGAAACTGTGTTAAACTCTGTATTTTTTGTGTCTAGAATTCCTTTTCAAACTATCTCAGGTTTCTTTTAAGTGTCTTTCTTCAGGGCTCCTAAGAGATAAGTTACCTTCAGCTGAGAATTTTGTGCCTCTGGCCCCTAGAATGCTATGTCCATGAAAATTCTGCAGACTCACTGGTTAAAACATCCTGATTGCAGAAAGTTGAAATGTCTCAGCTCCAGAGTCAGAATCATATGAGGGCTGAGCTCCTCAGTAGTCATTTGTCAGCCACTGGATCCGACTAACATCCTTCTTGAAACACAAACCTTTGGGATGTGTCAGCAGAACACCAGCTTCCACCAAGCCCACTGAAACCTTAATGGAATGTGTCCCCCCACCGGATACTCCCTCCTTTGCTGAGTCCTTCCTACCTGTTGTCCCCATCAGTGTACTTGGTAATAATGATTTATTACTACCTTTGATCTGTGGCTATAACAGTTCATGTAGGGCTGGGGATAGGGCTCAGTGGGTGAAGTGTTCCCCTAACATGCATGAACCCCACATAAAACCCTCCTGAGTGCATGCCCAACACATGAAAAGTAGAGAGAGGAGGAGTTTAGAGTTATCCTCAGGTCCATACTGAGTTCAAAGACAGCCTAGGCTACATGAGATCCTGTCCCCCCCCATGCAAACAAAACATGTTCATGTAATCATGTCCACAGTAGAACAGGTCATCTGGGACCTCTGAATCCATGTTTCCAGGCTCTGGCCACCATACTGGGCTCAGAATTTGTTTCCTTTGGAGTGAGAACTGTGCTGTGGACCAACACCACCAGCTCCCTTTGGGGCCCAGATGTGTGGAGACAGTTGGGACGTGGGCCTGGCTGGGGCAGAGACAGTCCAGAGCCCTTATTGTTGTTGCTAACCTGGCCCTGTGGCTAAACCCCGTGTGTCTCTGTTCTGCTCGCAGCAGTTTCTAAGTGCTTTGCACTGGGGCCTAGGTTGGCTTTAGGGAGACTGTTATAGCTGAGGGGTGCCAGGAAGAGCCTTTCTCTTCCTGATAACTCTTCCACCCCCTCCTCAAGCTCTGGACCCCAACCCTGTCTTTGCTCCTCTTTTCCAGTTCCACCCTTCTGTCATGGTGCCCTTGACTCCTTTTGTCTCAGCGCAGCCCATTGCAACCTGCTCCTCCACTTGCATTCTTCCATTTCCAGGTCCCAGCACCAGTTCCAGTTCCAGGCCACTTCCTCTAAAGCTCTGGTCAAGTTGCAAGCCTTACCTTGTTCTTAAAGCTTGACATGAGCAAGTAACTTTAAGTTCATTCATACACTGAGGCTACTGACATGATCCCGAAGACAAACCATGGGAATCTTGGGAGCTCCAAGCCCAAGTAAGAAGCCCTAGGTCCTGCTGCTCCCCAAATGCAAGGTCACCTCTATGGAGATCCCCAAAACTGTGGGTTCGTTCTGGTAAAGCATCTTCCATGGTCTGCTTCCAAGCTTTGCATCTACTTTGCCCCTTTATGGAGCCAGCAGAAAGAATAGCTTGCTGTCTCCTACCCTCTGCCCTTCAGTTTCCTCCTCCTTGGAATTTCATCTCCAGGCCCTTGTGCAAGCTGTTTCCTCATTCTAAATGTCATCTCTGCTCTCTTCATGGGCGTGAGCTCTCCCTCTTTATTCAAAACGTCACAGGATTCCAGCTCTCCTCAGTAGCCTCTGCCCTTCTGGATTCTTGTAATTCTCCTTGGCCACACACATTGCCTTGTGTCACAATTCCAGGGCTGTAAAGTAGAATGTTGCATATTAGCATGGGAGCTGCAAATCTATGTGTGGAGCTTTGCCACATAGTCACAGTCAGAGGGCAGCTTCCTGGCTGGCCCTTGTTTCTCTGCTCTCGGAGTGCAGCTGTGTCCGGGGCTTGGCATTGGCCTTCCCTCTCCACCACCATCTTGGTGAATTCACCAAGTCTATCTCTGAGTCAGCAAGAGCTACATGGGCCATTGTAGTCAGACCCCTGCTGAGCTCACTTGCTGTCTGCTACCCACTGGCTCCTTGTAGGGACATCTGAGAGGATCACCATCCTCATAGGTCGAAAACCAAGTCCTTCATCTTTTCTCCTCCTACAGTCAGTGATGGCAGTGCCGTCATTGCTTAGGTCACACACTTGGAGCCACAGTTGACTTCTGTTTCTCTGAAGCCTGCATTCCTTCAACCTGCAAACAGCTTCTGGACATTTCCCCTCCTGCCGTTCTGCTGTGAGCCACAGCTAGCCCTCGCCTGCTTTGTGGTACCTTTAATGAATCCCTGCTTCTTCCTTGTGTTTCTGTAATCCGAGGAACTACCTCAACAGCCTGACCTTCTGGGAAGTCAAAACTCAGCTCACAGCCTTCCGATGGTCTCATGTCTCAGTTCAGTTCACAGTAAGAGTTGGCATCCTCGCAGTGCCCGGTGTGGCTCCCCAAACAGGGTGTCTCACTGCCACCAGCCACAGTGGCCTAAAGAACTCCAGATCCGCCCCTACTTCCCAGCCTGGGCAGCCTCCTCTCTGCTTAGAATATGTCTTCTTGGCGTCTGCATGATGCAGCTTCGCCTGTGGGTTTATTCAGGAGGATTTTCTTTACATCCCCACCCAATTTTTTCCCTCTTTTTGTTGGTAACACTTAACTCCAGTAAACCATGCTGTATACCTTTTACTTTATTGTCTTTCTGACAGAACACAAGCTCCTGGGAGGCCAAGTTTTCATCTGGCACATTGTACATGCCTAGTAACTATCTTTAAGTGAAGGAATAAGCAGGAATTAATGGTTCAGATGTGCCTGGATTGACGTTTTGGGGAGCAGGGTTTTTCTCATCATATATCAGACTGGATGCCAGGCAATAGCTGGGGGAGACATGCTTCAATTCATCAAGTTTAGCTGTTCCTTTGAGTAGTGGCTGGGCCCAGCAGGAGAGGTATCTCAGACAGCGTGGCACACTGATGTTGGACTCCTGGTGTCTCAGATAAGTTCCATCTTTTAGTCTCCTTGTTGCCACCTTCTGACAGAATTTCTAGTTTCATGAGTTGTAAATTTAGAAGAAAGCATTAGGTGTGAGGAATGGGTATGTTTAGCCTTGTTGGTTTCTTGGTGCGTGCGTCTGTAGGAAGCTTGGTCTGTACTTAGTATCAAATCAGGAAGTAAGAGGCGTGAATGGTGGCTCAGCTTCTCTGGGGGTGGCTGCATGAGTCTGTTGTCATACAGGGTTAGGCCAGAGCAAGTTCCCTGGAAATGGCCCTGCAGAACCATCCTAGGCTCAGAAGCAAGAGCTGAGACCTTCCTGTTCCCTTTCTTCCATCAGTCAGAGGTGCCAATGAGAGTAGAAGGCACTGGGCAGGTCGTGGCCAATCGGGCTCTCAGGAGGGCAGATGGGACTCAGAGGCTTGGGCACTAGCCACGGCCGTGGGCCATGCTGGGCCATGCCAGTGCCAGTGACATGGGACTGACGTCCCCTTTGGGGTTCCCCTCAGGCTGTTCCAGCAAAAGGCCTTGAAAGCTGAGAAGATGAAAACATTCAGGAGGGCAAGGGTCATATCCACTTAGAAATGATGGTTTGACAAGTGCAATGGCAGAGGAGTGATGGAAGTGGCCTGGTTGGTAATAAAGTCTATAAGACCCCGCTACGGTTTGACTGTCCCCACCAAAGCCTCGTGTCACAATCCACTGTCAGGTATTTAGAGGGACCATGTGGTGCAGTGTCGTGAAAGCTTCGTCCTTAGTAGGTTGTCCCGTCCATGGGTTCATGTGTTTGTCAGCTTTTTCTACCTACAAGAAGGAAGGGCTTATTTGGGTTCACAGTTTCAGAGACTTGGCCCCATCGCCTTTGGGCCTGTGATGAGGCAGAGCATCATGGGTAGTGTATGGTGGAGCAAAACTGCTCACCTCATGGCAGCTGGGAAGCAGAGACCTCAGGAGAAGGGCTGGGGTTAATGCCCCCATGAGAGCATGCCCAATGCCCATAGTAACCACATGACCTCCACATTAGGTCCCACCTCTTAAAGGGTCCTCAGAAGATGGAGCAGGGCCAACGGTGAGCTTTCCAGCCTTCAGAGCTGTGAGCTAAATGAACCTCTCTTCCTTATGAAATGCCCAGACTCTGGTGTCCTGTCATGGCAACAGAAGACATGACGAAGCTCACAAGACTTGCCATTGGGCCTGCCATAGAATGAGAGAAGAAGAGAGGCTTGTGGTGGTGACTTCTGGGATTTGAGTGACCAACCCAGTAACCAACAATCTCTTATTATAGTGAGAAGTGAAGTGGGCTGCAGAGTTCTTTGAGGGTGGAGACAGGGTCAGCCTCCATGCAGCTGGGTTCATGAGATGAGGCCCAGACAAGGCAGCCCTGCAGGCTGACACAGGACGTACTCTGGGAAGCGGCTGTGGGAAGACTGAGAACCTGGCCTTTGATTTCAGACTGTGCCCATTAGTTGTTTGTCAGCACAAGCTCAAGTCACTGGAGAGAATGTGCCTCCATAGGATCAGGGTATAGGCAAACCCATAGGGCACTTTCTTATTAGTGACTGATGGGGGAGGGCCATCCCTGACCTGCTGGTCCTGGGTTCTATAAGGAAGCAGGCTGAGCAAGCCATGGGAAACAAGCCAGTAAGCAGCTCCCCTCCATGGCCTCTGCATCCTGCCCCCCAGGTTCCTTCACTTGTTGAGTTCCTGTCCTGACTTCTTTCAGTGAAGAACAGTGGTGTGGAAGTGTAAACCTAATAAACCCTTTCCTCTCGAAGTTGCCATTGCCGTGGTTTTCATCTCAGCAATAGTAACCCTGAGCAGGACACGGAGCTAGGTGAATGCTTCATGGACGGTGCAAACAGTTCCCAGACACTTTTCATCATCATTCCCCAACACTGAACGTGAAGACAGTCATCAATACCAGGAAACTAGCACGAGCTACTGACATCACTCCAGCTCTGCCAGACTGCCCCCCTGATGTCCAGGTCTGGCCTGTGAGCCCACCAGCCATCAGCTGCTACGTTTCCTTGGTCTGTGGTCCGAGATCGCCCCACAGCTGGCTCTTCATAGACCTTCATTCTTCTGAAAGGTGCTTACTGGGTTGCTCATGTGTAGAACGCCCTTACATTTGGATTTGGCTGGTATCTGATTATGCTGGACACTTGACTGGAACATCATAGCGGATGCTGATCCTTCCAGAGTCTCATGGCGGATGGTCCATGAGGTACATGTGTTAGATTACTGCTATAGTAACTCTGGTCACCTGGGTCAGGTGCTGTCTGCCAGGCTTTCCACCGTAAAGTCACCACCATCCCCCTTGCCGTGTTAAGCGTCTCATGAGGAGACACTGACATGCAAACAGCCTGTTTCTCATCATATTTCCTCCCACGGATGTTTGTTTCCATTGGTGCCTCTTTCTTAAAATAGCAATTGCTGTGCTTGTCAAGTGGCACATTTGTTTCCACCATGCTGACACTCTATAGACAGGAACATCTGTCCCTTCTCACTCACTGTTCATTCATTCATTCATACGCTCATTCATTCATTCACATACAGTTACCCCTGATGTCTCCAGGAGAGATGGCTGCCGCCAGGACCCATTGAGCATGCCAACGTTCTTAGAGACTCCAAGTCCCGTATCTGAGATGGTTTGGCATTTGAATATAGCCTATGTATCTGCTCCTCAGAGCCTCTCGAGCACACTTAGAATGCCTAACACAGATGGTTGTTGAACATGTTGCTTAGGGAATGAAAGAAAAACAGTTCAGTAAAGATGGGATGTTTGAGGTAATTTCGGTCTGCAATTGGTAGAACCCACAGAGAGAGGCTGGCGCTGCTTCCCTGTCAGCAATGTGACTTATTTTATCTCCACTGCTATGTGTATTGTGATAATGGTTTTGTTGTCGTTCAAACTTATTCCTGTCCATGTTCACAGAGGCTCCAGTCTATGGCTGGTTGGCCCCATTGCTTTGGGACCATGGCCAGGGACACAGTGTGGCAGGATCAGGTGGCAGGCCTTTCAGTTCTTGCCTAGAACCAGAAAGAAAGGAGAGGAGAAATGAACTTGAGTTCCCAGTATCCCCCATGCCTCCAGCAACTGGAAAACACCTAGGTCCTGCCTCTAAAAGGCCCCCCTTCCAATGGTGCCATTCTAGGGAGCAAGCTTTGCCACAGTTAGGAGATGCTTACCCTATGATTACATTAAATGATTACATTAAATAACTAATTTCTTCATCTCCTATATTACAGAAAACCTGACGTGGATGGGCCAGAGTTTGTATGGTGGTCCCCTACCATGTGTTTAGTTCCCCAAGCTCCTTCGGTTCTTCCATATTTAGGATGTGGTATGCCTTCTTTTTTCAGGGTTGCCATATGGTCACCGCATGGCCACCATGACTCCAAACATCATACTCTCATTCCAGACTGGAAAGGGGGACAGTAGAGGCAAAGGTGCTCATCAGCTGAGCGACATCAGCTTTCATCTCTGACCCCACCAGTCATATAGAGCATCCTCCCTGCAAGAGAGTCTTTAAAATGTAGGTTCCTAGCCAGAGCATTGCTCCCTCAAGTAAACAGTGGGGCCCCTAACAAAGAAAAGGATGGCGGTTATGGGGGTGGGTGTGCTCAAGGTGAGACGGTGGGGCTCCAGCACAGTTGAGATAACACACAGAGGAAGGGAAGCTCTAGGAAGCTCTTGGTGTTCTCAGAACACTGCCAGGGCCCATCTGGGTCTCCTTAGAGAACAGTCTCTGATTGCTCAGGTGGGAATTTTAAACAGGGAGTGCTTACTTAAGGATTCATTATGAAAATAACTTAATCTGTTTTATAATTTTAAAAAGTCACATGCTCAGTGAAAAATGGAAGTGGACATTTTCAGAGCTGAGAGCCTTTTCACTGGATACCCCAGATGCAGGGCAAGGAAGGGCACCAGAGGATGGGCTATCTCTGAGGATGCTGGCCATCTGGGAAGCTCAGGTAGATGGAGGAAGATGTGTAAGGAACAGGCTGCTGCTCTGAGTCCTGGGGACATCCCTGCCCAGGGCTGGTGGTCTGCAGCAAAACTCTGAGTGTCCTTACCTAAGGGCCCATCAGTGAGAAAGGACCATGTGTCCTCAGCCCCCACCACACACAGGAATGTCCTGAGAGTGGGTCGAGGGGGTAGGGTGTTGGCCTGGCAGCAGCTGTGGCTGAGCGCCCCCTTTGGGCAGAAACTGGGACTGCATGCAAAGGGACTAAGGGGCGGATGCATCTCCCTCATTCCAGTTGAGCCCTGTCTGTAGCCTGGTGTGACTGAGGACAGCCATGAATGTGACCCAACGCCAAAGCACGGACTTACTTAAAACCTTAGGAGGGACTTTTGCTACCCTTTCTGTGACTTAACTGTGTAGTTCTGCGTGTAAATATTGTAGATGACATCACATGACAGGGTCCAAAGGTTGGCCGCTCCTGGATGGTCCCCATCTGAAAACTGATCTGACTGATCCCACCTTACAAGGTAGTATGCAAAGAGACTGTGGGTCCTAACATAGCAGCATAGCTGATGTGGTGATACAGGCCTGTATTGCCAGCACTCAGGACAATGAGGCCGGAGGATTGCTGTGAATTCAAGGCCAGTCTAAACTATGTGGGGAGTTGAAGGCCTTATCGAGCTTGGACCATATCACCAGACCCTGTCTCAAAATACAAAACAAACAAAAACCAGCATATAACTCCCTCCCTGCTACACTAATTCCACTGATTTAATTGTTGTTTGTGATAATGGTGTTACTACAGTGCTGAATCCCAATACAGAGAAAGTAGGTTGGTGGGGAAGAGGCTGGGCACAGTCATTTCTGTTTCCAGGTAAAATGGAGCCGTCCTTGACCTCAGGTGAGGCTTAGAGCAGTTGAAGTGTGAAATGCAGGGACCTGGACCCAGTGCTGTCTGGTCAGGTGCAGAGCTGCAGACCCTGCCCTGACTGATACAGCGAACACAGCTGACAGCCAGCAAAATGGCTCAGCTAGGAAAGGAGCTTGCTGCTAGGCCCAGTGACTTGAGTCCAAGCCATGGGACTCACGTGGAGGAAAGAGATGCAACTTTTACAAGTTGTCCTCCTGCTTTCATGTGTGTGTGCACACACACACGTACATACATGTGTACATACATGCACACACATGATTTTTTAAATTAAAGAAGAAAAGCTAAGCTCCAGCTGATCTATTGGAAGTGTCACATGGGAGTTCCTAGACACCTAAAAATTTATGCCAGGTATGGTAGTACAAGCCTTTTTTATTCCAGCATTCTAGAGTCAAAGGCAGGAGGATCTCCGTGTCCAGCCCAACTTGATTCTAAGTGAATTCTTGTGAATTTGATGCACAGTGAGTCTGAGGCCAGCCTGGTCTACACAGTAAGACCCTGTCTCAATACTAATAACAACAATAACAAGAACAGTGCTTTCTACATATTAAGCTCTGGAAGGGAGGTGTTTCCAAGCGTGCTGTCCCATCTCTGCCTTCTTGTGGTGTTTCTCTGGCATCGTCTCTTGGCCCCATCTTGTTTGTGTTTGTTTTTATTTTGTTTTTCTAGATTTTCCCTCACCTTCAGGTGTCTATGTTAAGCTTTCCCGGCCCTTTATGATCTTCCTTGAAGAACTCTCACCTCACAATCTCTTTTTTGTTTTGTTTTGTCTTGGTTTGGTTTGGGTTTTTGAGACAGGCATCTCGCTGTGTGCCCTGGCTGTCCTGGAACTCACTATGTAGACCAGACTGGTCTTGAACTCACGGAGATCTTCCTGCCTCTGCCTCCTGAGTGCTGGGATTAAAGGTGTGAGCCACTATGCCCGGTGTCTTACCACTGCTCTGGGGTTGAGACGGGACACAGAAGCTTCAGCCCATCTCAGAAGCAAAGGGAACTGTTACACATACATGCACTTCACTGTCTCTTTCAAAACTGCCATGTCATTTTCTCAACAACCCTGGGAGACGGAAATTTCCATCTCTATTTATAAATCAGTAGAGTTGTTATAAATTTATATTTGTAAACTGTTTATAAATTTCTGAGGCTCAGAGAGTTTGGACAACTTGTCTAAAACCACACAGCTAGGTAGTGGCAGCCGAAGCAAAGGGAGGCCCACCTCCTGGAGGCCTGATTCTGATCCCAGGGCCTGTTTTGAATCTTTGCTCTAAAGCAAAAACTTTGGAGAGGGGGAAGGTCCCATCACATGAGTGAAGGGTTTCATCACACAGTCCTGTCTGTGTTTGGCTCTCTGGGAGGAACCTGGCTCAGTGGAGAGCACCTCCCCTCATATGACTGGGGCACACAAGCCCGGTCATGTGATTACCTTTGCCCATGAGCAAGCATTTCTCTGCATGACATCATACTGCCGTTGCTGATTGCCCAGGTGTTTCATGGCCTCCCAGGGCCTACCCAGAAGTTGCGTCATTTCTGCTGCTTGGCTTCTAAGTTGTTTGTCTTTGGTTAATAGTAAAACTGGAATGGGGTCTGGAAAAGTTGTCAAGGCAACCAGACAGCAAACACACTTGCTGTGGCCCTCGGGTGAATCATTTCATAGGCCTGCAGAAGGCCAGGGTTGGGCTGATCAGCAGAAAACTCCCGTACTGGGTAGAAGAGACCAAGGCTGGCACAGTGACTTCCCCAGGCACCTGAATTGGGCACTTGACCTAATTCACTATGTGGCCTCCTCATAGCCTCCTGAGAAGGAACAGGCAAGGAGCCCATTCTCCAAGCCACAGGTCAAAGCTTGGGGCCTGGTGGGCTTGTGAAAGGTTAATTCCTCCATGTCCCTAGAGGGTCTCAAACCTTGTGTGCCCAGAATTCGCTAGAGGGCTTAAGAGGACACAGGTTGGTGAGCCCCACAGCACCTGAGTTTACCATCTGGTAGGTCTGAGGCGGGGTCAGAGAAGTCACATGCCTAGCAATTTCTCAGGTAATGTAACCCACGGAGCTCACTCAGCTTCTCCACTCCTGTCTATGTGAGCACAGGCACTTGCCATGGGTGGGACAAGGGGAGGAGTTGCCTCTGGTGCTTGCTGTGGCTCTTTGGCTCTAGGACTCTCTCCTTCAGTCTGTTCATTGAGTGTGAACTTGGGCAAGATCCAGCCCTCCCTCTGAATTTTACCATCACATGAACAGAAATGAATGCTTCCAACAAGCTGCTCAGTTCTTGAGCATTATCCTCTGTCTAAGACTCCCCCACCCCTAGCTACAGAAGCCTCCCTGGCCGCACTGGGCCTTCAACCATACTCACCTGTGGTATTTCTCAACACCCCTTGTTCTCTCTGGCACATGACCTCCCCATCATGCAACAATACAATAATAATAATAATAATAATAATAATAATATAACAAAAACGAACTAAGCATGCTGGAGCTGGGGAGATGGCTCAGTGCACGCATGAAAGCCAGAGTCTGGATCTCCAGCACCCACATAAGCATAATCCCAGCACTCAGAAAATGGAAATGGGGAATCCTTTCATCAAGCTGGAAGCTAGAGTGGCTGCGTCAGTGAGATCTGAGCTCCAGCGAGCTTCAGTATATACGGTAGAACCCAGTCGAGGAAGACAGCCAACATGAACCTCCTCTGGCCCCCACACATGCACACACATGCAAACAGGCACACACCATGTTACATATACATATATATGCAAAGAAAATGTGTAGAATCATTGAATATGAAGTGTGATAAACTCACTGCAACACAAGTGCAGTGCAGATTTGCATCACTGGATTCATGGAGAAGGAGGGCAGAGCCATCCTGCAGTCTGAGAGAACTCCAGACTGAGGAAAAGAGGCTACAAAGGCCACAGTGTGCCTGCTGAGTAGCATGAGGGAGTTCTCACTAGCCAGAAGTCTGGGGATAAATGCAGAGGGGTTAAAAGGAGGGGAGGGCAGGGGTGGAGATGGAATATCTAGAAAGTGGCTGCAGTGGTCACAGCAAGAGGGCCAAGACGGTGGCTGTGAGGATGGGGAAGCCCATGTAAGTTGTCACCTGCTGTTCCTCCTACACTGGCAGCAGTCTGGACATAGGAATGACTTTAAATATGGAATGATGTTGATATTGTAGGGAAGAGGAGGTATCTGGTGAGTGTGGGGTCAGGGGTTTGCATATGCACCTGTTTAATTAGAGGAAGCTAGGACATCAGTGAGAAGCTGCTGCGGAACACTCCACGGTTTATTGTGCATTGGAGCACTCCATTGTGTAATAAATGTGCACAATTGTTACTTACCAATTAATAGTGATAAAAGATGCCCAAGCCATTGCCTTCTGCAGAATTATATCAGAAATCATGATGAGATGTTTGGTTTTATATTTTATGTGTGAGAATGATTTCCTGCATGCATGTTAGGAGTTAGGGGTGGTTGTGAGCCTCCGTGTGGGCGCTGGGAGTTGAACCCAGGTCCTCTGTGATAGCAGCCAGTCCTCCTAACCACTGAGCTTTCTCTCCAGCCCCAAGATGATTAGTTTTAAATGTCAACTTGACTGACCTAGAACCACCTAAAAGAGAGTCTCAGTGAGGGATAGTCTAGGTCAGGCCGGCCTGGGGGTCTAGATCAGGCCAGCCTGTGGGTCTGGGTCAGGCTGGCCTGTGGGTCGAGATCAGGCCGGCCTGTGGGTCAAGATCAGGCTGGCCTATGGGTCTAGGTCAGGCTGGCCTGTGGGTCTAGGTCAGGCTGGCCTGTGGGTCTAGGTTAGGCTGGCCTGGGCAGTGTCTGTAAGAGACTCTCTTGATTGTTATTTGAGGCGGGAAGATCTGCCCTGAATATGGGAGGCACCATTTTGTAGGCTGGACCCTGCACTGTGTGTGAAGGAGAACTATCCAGGAGTGGTCTGGAGGGGCTGGAGAGATGGCTCAGCAGGTAGAGACTGTCTGCTTTTCCAGAGGACCTGGGAACCGGCCTTGAATGGCACAGAGACACACGTGCAGGCAAAGCACTTACAATGCCACCGTAGCAATAACTTAGAAAGTGAGCAGCAGTGAGCATTGCTTCCCTCTGCTCTGTACTGTGTGCGGACTCCTGCCGTGACTTCCCCAGAATGATGGATTGTCACCTTCTGTAATCCAGATAAGCATTTTTCCCTTACCTGCTTTTGGTCAGGATCTCATCACAGCCACAGAGATGAAGCTAGAACAAGAATGAAGACTTAGGACCAGAGGCCATGATGAGGGCAGCCCTCGCTGTCACCCTGTAATCCCATAGCCCCACATGTGCCACACTCAGTTCAGGCTTGTTGGGGAATGGAGAGTTCTGATTCACCACACAGAACTCTGCCGCCTCCCAGAAGGCACATCAGCTCTGCCCTGGCTTCCCTGGCTCCCTGACAGGACTTTCCCACGAGTGCCCTGCCTTGGCAGGCCAGGGGCATCCTGAGCGTAGGATTCCTTCCCACTCTACACAGACTCCAGGACAGGATCCACACAGGCTGCAGGTGCACACATGGGATACTCAATGTCCCCTGGACGGGATTCTTAAGGTCCCGTTTCTTGTAAGAAATCCCATTCCTTCCTGGTGGAGTGTGGGTAAGCTCTGACCTGCAGACTGTGACCCCTGTCCTTCTGAGTTTACACCAGATCTAGCTATTTACCTAGCCTGCTCCAAGCAGGTGAGATGCCTGGGATTCTGGGTAATGGGGCAGGGAAAGAGCCCTGTGATCCAGACCTGCCCAAGCCCACCTGTCCAGAGGCTCCGTGTTACCCAGTGTTTTCTAGTTCCCATGGTGACCAAAGCACAGGGCAGGATTTGTTATTGTTTCTGGAAGAAAAGGGAAGGGCCGAGTTTGAGGACTGACGTCCGTCTGACAGTGGGCAGCTGAGTCACTCTGCCATGGTCTGGTGCCTTCATGGAATCACTTCCCTATGGTCTAAGACTCCCTCTGGCTTCCCCTCCTTAGCAAGAGCTAGTCCTCTGTCCATGCTGGCTAACCACACATACCAGGGTACCTGTGGTGTACTAAGCACTACCCTAAGCACTATGGGTGGCTGGTAGGGTGGGGAAGGACATTAGTGACAGGGCCACCATTCTGCTTCCGGGGAGTAAGAACTGGTAGGAGGGCCAGGCTCTGTCCTTGCAGCACTCATGGTTTCCAGGGGCTCCTGTCACGCCTGTCTGACCTTGGCCACCCCATTCAGCCTCAATCTTCATTCTCTGGCACGTGTCCTGCCCCAGAAGACCAGGAGCCACCTCCAAATACCACTGACACATGAATGTGACACTAAGTTTCTCACATAGCGTTTTCCCCCTGGGTGGCAGGACATGTTCAGAGCCTGAATGAAGAGGCCTTGCTGCACAGACATGGAAGAGAGTAAAATCAGAGATGCCACAGGTCAACAAGGGGTGGCAGCAAGGGAAATCAGTGAAACAGAACACTCTGGGTTGCTGCTGGGGCCAGGGGGTACAGCTACTTTCCGGCTCCACTGACTGTAGCTCTCAGGCTGGGGCCCATGGTGCACAGCTACTTCCCAGCTCCACTGACTCTTCCTGGCTCCCAGGCTGAGTTGACCTCCAGCTTTCTCTACCAGAGAGGTTCTGACAGGTAAACACAGATTCTCTATTAGTTCATGCTCACTGTGAGTGGTCAAGTCAACTCTGTGGTATATACACCCTGTTCCAGTGAGACTGTACATCTAACCAAGCTGGGTTTCTGAGCCTACAAATTAGAAGAATCGCCTGGGGATGAGTGACTGCAGAAGGGCCCACCCCTGGGGATCATCTCGGGAAGTCCAGATGGGGTACAAGGGGAGCCACATCCTACAACCACTTTGCAGAGGGACCCAGGCGGTTCCCCATGCTGACTTCTCCCATATGCTTTGCCCACCACCCCGCAGACTTGGTCCCAAAGAGCCTTCCTCACTGTGGGCAAAGACCAAAAAGGTGCTCATAGAATTGGTTCAGTGGGTAAGATGTGTTTGTCTGTAAACACTACAAAGAATAAAATAACAGGTATCAAAAGGCCTTGAAGGGTGGTTCATTAGTCTCAGGGACATGTGGGAGGGGTGTGGTGTGGTATGTGTGTGGTGTGGTATGTGTATATGTGTATTGTATATGTGCTATATGTATATACACAATAATATTCATGCCACATGGATGATATCAGATTTTATTTTCATTGTTATTACATTGATATTGTGTATGCATACGATATATATACAGTGCCCAAGGAGGCAAGAAAAGGGTGGCTGCGAGCTGACATTTAAGTTTTGAGGCTCAAACCAGGGTGCTCCGAAAGTGCAATCAGTGCTCGACTACTGGGCTGTCCCCAAGCCTCCAGTGGCACACTGTAATCAGAACATTTAGTATGAATGTCAAATACCTGTGAGTGGGGCTTAATAGCTCCCTAAGGCCAGAAGGCAAGCAGACTGCTAGATTCCAGAGTCAGAGTGCTGTGGAGGGAGTTTTGACAATCAGCTGTCAACACAATACAATACAACACAACAACAACAACCTAAGCACCCACTAGGCTACCCATACCTAAACCCAAAGAAGGCCCAGTGTGCCAGAGTCAAGGCCTGGGGGAAAAGCATCTACCGCCCAACTGGTACCCAGGATGCTGTGGAAGAGATGCAGTGCTTCCCAACAAGAGCCTTGGTTAGTGACACTTTAACCAAGGACTTGAGAGGCAGAGGCAGGAGGATCTCTCTGAGTTTGATGCCAATCTGGTCTGCACAGTGAGTTCCAAGACAACCAGGGCTGTGTAGAGAGAGACCCTGTCTCAAACAAAACAAAACGAAACACCTGTACCTCAGGGATGCGGGTGACACTGTCACTGTTGGGAAAACCCCAGAGTTTTTGATGCCCCCAGGCCAGCATCAGGATGGCACCATGTGCTCTAGGCATGCTCCTTTGACAAAGCTGAAATCAACTTCACCAGTTGTCCTGGTCTGCCAGGATGTGGGCTGAGGGTCAGAGCACAGTGACAGAGGGGCCTGTGTGGGTGGAAGGAACAAAGAAGCCTGTGGTCACAACACCCACACACAGTTGCCTGGACTCCTTGGGGACAAAGGGCAGAGATCTAATTTGGGCTCCCAGTAGGAGCAAGAGAAACCATGTTCTTGTTTTCTGCACTTGTGGTAGGTTTGTCACCCCTGGCAGTGGGGCTGTTGTTCTGGGTTCCCATGAGACTTGTCTCTAACCTCATGTCCACAGCCCACACGACCGACCACTGAGCCCATCATAGCTTGGTCACACGCACACTCCCTAATTCAGTGTCACCAGGATCCTGACACCATGGCTAGATCCCAGCCTGTGCCTCGTGAGAGAACCTTAGGCTATCTCCCTCATGAGGCAGCCTCACAGCTGGGATGGAAAGTCCACAGTGCTCCCTGCGAGCCAGGTCCATCCACAGTGGGGATGGAAGTCCACGGTGCTTCCTGCGAGCCAGACCATCCACAGCTGGGATGGAAAGCATATGGTACTCCCTGAGATCCAGATCCATCCACAATGGGGATGGAAAGTCCATGGTACTGCCTGACAGCCAGGCCCAGTTCTCGAAACAGACTCTCTAAAAGGACATTAATGTCCTCTAATGATAAAAAAGGACTGAAGGTACAATAACCAACATTTGTGAGCAGAGAAATTATTTTAATCTTCCTGTTTCCTTGGGAGGCAGCCCCACCCCTGCCTTGGGGCTCCTCCAGGTTCCTTACTTCATCTAGGTGTTTATTTGGGAGTTGCTGAGGTGGACAGCAAGTGCCCTTTGAACTTCCTCCTTCAGCCTCTCAACCTCTCTCTGCCACATCACTGGTTGGGATTGGGAAGGGGGCCTAGAAGACCTTGCTGAAGGTGGCTCCTGGTCCTTGCTCTCTCCTTCACCAACACAGAAAGCTCCCTAACATCCCCGGATCAGGGACTTGGCTCACCAGCTCACCGCATCAAAGTAAGAAAAAGAAAAGACAGTGGAGGTAAGCCAAGAGGCGTTGGCTGCTGTGCCTGGTGCGCTGACAGTGACTGGTCGAAGGGGAGTCAGCTGGCTCTGCGGAGCTGCACCCACCTTTGATGCTTTCCACTCTGCCTGAAGCATCAGCTCCCTTCCTCCCACCTCGGTACCCTGCACCACCTGTGATCTGTGCTGACTCGCCATCTCCTCCACAAATTGAGAGGGACAGTCCCCCTGGAGAATGGACGGTCTTTTGGGGAGGGGGACATCAGTCTTTCTAGGCAATGGCATTCCTCATGGTCTCCAGCACATTGCTCAGCCCCTCCCACTTCCTCTGGATGAACCTGAGTGCTCCTGCTTGTCTTTGGACACCTTGAGCAACTCCAAGTCATGATGTAGGATGTGAAACCACACACCTCCCGATCACGTCCCACATGCACTTAGCGTGCCTGGCAAGGCACCCACTGTGTTAGCTTGCAAATGTTCTTCTTCACCTTGTGGTCCTTGCTGAGGCCCACAGAAATGGGTAACATGGAGCCATTGCTGCTGCTCTCTGATGGCATCTGTGACAGGAAGCTTGCTTTAAAAATAGATTTTATTTATTTATATGTATTCATTTTGCCAGCATGCATGTATGTTTACCATGTATGTAACATGTAACATTAAGTACCCTTGGAGTTCAGAAAAGAGCATCAGATCTCCCTGGAACTGGAATTACTGATGGCTGGAGCCACCATGTGGGAAGTGGAAACTAAACCAAGATATCTGTAAGAACAACACATGCTCTTAACTGCTCAACCATATCTCCATCCCCAACTCCACTTCTTTTGGCACTAAAAACTTTTAGTCCAAGAAAATCTCACCTAAGCGCCAATGAAAACCAGAGAAAATAAGCAATCTCAAAATTGTTTAGTTAATCAATAAAAATGCAAATAAAGAAGAAAAATGGGGGCTGAGGAGGTTGCTCAGTTGGTAAAGTGAGTGAGGACCTGGGTTAGATCCCCAGAACCCATATAAAAAAAGCTGGGTGTGGCAGCAAGAGCCTGTAATCTAGCACTGGGGGAAGTGGGAGTGGGTGGTGGGTTCTGGGGCTCCCTGGCTAGCCAGCCTAATGGACTCAGCATTTCCAGACAATGAGACCCTGTCTCAATAAAGCAAGGTGAATGACTCCACTGGCCTCCACATGCACACACACACACACAACACAAAAGGAAAAGTAGGTTTCTTTATTTACAGATTAAAGGCAAACATGAGGGTTTACTGCAGCCTCCGCGTCAGCTCTTTGTTCTGCAGTTCAGTTTTTCAGTACTGGGGATTGAACATGGACCCTTGCACAGGAGGCAGGCACTCTACCACAGAGCTACATCCTCAGTCCCCTTTGCTTTTTTTTAAAAAAAATTATTTTTATGTGTATGGATGTCTTATCTGTGCATATGTATGTTCAGTGCCTGAGGCGGTTGGATCCCCCAGAGCTGGAGTTACAGGCTGCTGTGAATCTCCCAGCATCGATGCTGGGAACTGAACTCAGGTTCTCTGTAAGAGCAGTAAGTGCTCTTAATTTTTGAGCCATCTCTGCAGCCTCACCCCCAGCCCCACCTCAGTCCCACCCCAGTCCTCTTTTTACTGCAGATTTTGAGACCAACTTTCACCAAGATGCCCAGGTAACTTTGTACTTGACAATCCTACTGCCTCAACATATGGAGTAGCTGGGATTACAGGTCTGTACCACCAGTATTAGCTTAATTTTGTCATGTGTGATACCTCGAGTTAGGGAGACCCTCACGGGCTAATCGTCCAAACACAGATCCTTTCACCCCATTTTCACTGAAGTCTTCCTTTTCCTTGCCCTGTGGGGACTCCCTGTGGTTGGTTTTCTTTCCCCTTTCTGCTCCAGCCTTCTTCTGGGTGACAGCATCCAGAAAGTTCACCCTGGTCCTGCTGGGTCAATCCTGGTGGCCCCAGGGACCAATGCTGGGCAGGTG
The DNA here is from genome assembly GCA_001685095.1 of Ellobius talpinus. NCBI lineage: Eukaryota > Metazoa > Chordata > Mammalia > Rodentia > Cricetidae > Ellobius > Ellobius talpinus. The sequence continues at coordinate 18,433 of LOJH01008642.1, forward strand.
ATTAGGCAAGACCACACCTCCCTGTCTTTACTCCTCTCTCTCAGAAAAGCAATGACCGCTGAGGGCCAGGCGGCTTCCTGACATGTGAGCTTCCCAATGCAGTCCAGCAAGAGATCACTGCAGAGAACATAGGAGAGCCTCAGGAAAGGACATTGCTGACTTTTGTCTGCTACTATTTGGGTCCCCCTATGTGGGGTGTCCCCAAGGGCACCTTCTTACAGGAAGCAGATGGTCCTCTTGGGCCCATGTGTGTCCCAGGCTTAACCCAGGGCTTATGTTTCAAGCACTGGCTCTGGCCCCAACTTCCTCCAGCTTGGGACCGAGAGTCCAATAATCAGTATTGTCACAACAGCGATGGTGTGTGACCTAACCAAAGGGAGTGGCTGCGAAGTTCCCAGATGCCTGGCCTCCAACCAGTGTTATTAAATATGATGCATAGAAGGACATTGTTTAGGATTGAGTTTGTACATAACACCCAGCAAACCAGACCAAATTGAGCTGGGATGAGCCACACAACTGAACAGAAACTGAGAAGCAGAGAAGCCCCCGCACCCAACAGACCAAATTGTCCCAACGGCAGGAGGGTCACAGCAGCTCACCAGAGAGAGAGTCCCTCTGAGCTGGCACCAAGTAGCCTGTTCTGCATTCCCTGGAATGATTTAAGCAGTTGCTTGTCTGTTGCTCTGTGTTCTTGTTCCTGCTCAGGCTGTGTTACAAAGCCCAAGGTTAAATCGTGTGGCCTCTGTTTGGGCAGGGTGCTACCAGGTTGGTCAATCATCAGTGAAAGTTTATTACATCTGTCAAGTACATTGGTTGGGATTTTGTTTGTTTAACTAGTGCCCTGGTTAGTGAAGCGACCATGTGAGAAAGGTGGGGACTTTGATGACATCATCAGGTGATGTCACCACAAAGCTATCTGATCCTGTGTTGCTTTCTGAAGCATGTAGATTTATGCATCTGTTCTTCTAGAGCAGTGGTCCCCAGCCTTCCTAATGCTGCGACCCTTTAACCCAGTTCCTCGCGTTGTGGTGACCCCAACTATAACATTATTTTGTTGCTACTTCATAACTGTAGTTTTGCTACCGTTATTAATTGTAATATAAATATCTGGTATGCAAGATATTTGATATGTGACCCCCTGAGAAAGGGTCGTTAGACCCACAGGGTCACAGCTGGCAGTTCTCAGATGTGTATATTATGGGCTAACAAGAAGAACAAAATGAAACTACTAGAGTCACCAGTTTCTAGCTCACCACTAAGGTCAGAAACTTTCCGGGAGGTGGCCCTGGAAGGAGGAAATAGCAAAGGAGAGCCCTGGGCCAGCCCAAAGTAATCATACTTGTGTTGAGTTAGGTCACTGAGGTGTTGGGGTTCTTCATTACTGCAGCATAGCCTGTCCAACCTTGACTAATAACCCTGCATGAATCCAGATCTCCAGAATTTCTGTGTGGCCTGAGCTGAGGTGTTTTCCTGTCATTCCTTCCTGTGATTTAGATGTGTGCTGGGTGTGGAGAAACCATTCTGCCTCCCATGCGGATCTGAAGACCAGCTCTGAACCGCCCCATAGGGGAGGCTGTAGTGAGCAGAATGGTTCCCTCCAGAAAGACCTGGAATTACTGAGGGGATGGGATCTCTCTAGATGTGACTAAGTTAAGACCCCTAAGGCAGAATATTAGCCTGGATCAGCTATGTGGGCCTTAGTGACAAGTGTATTTCTAAGTGTGAAGCAGAGAGGTGAGGGGTTTAACTTAAAGGCAGAGCAGTTTAGCCTAGCAAGCCTGAGGCCTTGGGTTTAGTCCTCAGCCATACACATGAGTGACTCAGAGGCCACCGTGCCCGGGAGAAGACCCTATGAATACAGAGGGTCTGGAGGGACCTAGCCCAGGAAGAGCATCCTCAGCCTCCAGAGGAGTTCCTGGAAATGGAAGGAAGCCAGCAGCCCCCAAAGATGCTGTTGCAGTTGGTGTAGCCCTTGTGAGACCTTGATTTTAGACTTTTGGCTCCCGAAAGCATGGGAGGATAGTTTCTGTCATGACCCTCCAGGAACCCCTACCTTCCAGAGAGCAACAGGAGCTGAGGTAGAGAGGAGCCCCTGAACATGGGGTGCAGACTTTGGGAGGGAAGCATGATTGTGAGTAGCTGTCTGGAAGAAACCAAATCATAAGGTAGGAGAGGGACAGGGTAGAGCATCTAGAGAAACACTGGGCATTCAGACACCAGGAGGGGGACCTGGCCACTACTCCAGCCTCAAACAGTAGCAGATCTGGGAGCCAGTGGAGCTGCGCTTTGAAGAGTGCATGGGTCACGAGCATAACCTTGAAAACCAAACTGACATTACTTAATGTTGGTAGTCATACAGAGTGGTAACTTGAAATAAGAGTCCATAGTTTCAACATGGCCCAAACAGAGCAATTCTCATTTGCATTTATGACTTGACCACACCCACAAATACACATGGGAATGCTTGCATAGAAAGCCATGTGTGTGTGTGTGTGTGTGTGTGTGTGTGTGTGTGTGGTGTGCACATGCAGACCTAAGCAAAGAAAGAAAAATATGAGAAAGCTATGAGTAGATTCATAAGTTTGTTTTATGAGTTTCTATTGAAGTTACAGCATTGCTTAGTAAACAAGATCCTGAAAACATGGACAGTGGGGTTAATACGAGAGTGTGGAGGGAGGGAGAAGGTAAAAATGAGGGTTGAGGAAGGAGTGGGACCAGCTCTGTGGGAAAGCAGCACTTAGGAAGGCACCTCAGAGCTTCACAATGGGGCCCCCTGCTGGGCAGGGGTGGTCAGCAAAGCATCAGGGTAAAGCAAGGTCAAGCACTGGACCGGACCTCTCTGAGGATGTGGGAATTGGTGCAGGAGAGCAACTGCAGACGCAGACGGTCAGGACAGGTGGGCTTCGCTCTAGGGAAGTGTGCAGCAGCCAATGGAGAGCCCTTGAGGGTTAGGCAAAGGTGTTAAATCCTGAAGGTAGCGCCAGTCTGTACTTGAACGAAGCCTTCCCTCTGTGGGACCCGGACTGGAGCAAGCAGGAATGGTGGTCGGGAAGCTAGGCCTTGCCTGAACAGTGGGACGGGGAGAACACACCTACTATGTGCTTTCTTCTTTCGTTTATTTCCCCATATCTGTCGCTGTGAGGCTGTGCTCTGGCCCCAGACTGCCCTCTGCGAACCACGGGGGAGGAGACTACTGACCTGCCCGAGTATTGGCACCCAAAATCTTGATGGTCATTCGGAGAGATCTGTGACATTGGGCTTTGTGTCACTCCTGTGAGAGGCCTGAAGACACTTTGCTAGCTAGGAATTTGCCCTCAGACGACCTTTGCCAACCACTCACTTAACCACATTGCTCTTTCCCTGGCAGCTGCAGGAGGTGCAGTTGTACCAGCCAGGATTGCGGGGTGGGAGTGAAGGGCAGTGGACTGGCTGTGAAGACATTCTCTTGCATTGAGAAAGTGTGTGTCTTGGCAGAAATAGGATGCAGACCACGATGGGTCTTAAGGGTCACTTGCTGGGCACAACTCAGCCTAGAGACCCTTTGACTTTGGGAAGGGGTGTTTTGAGTTCCACCTTGCTGTCTGTGGCGTGTACTAGTCAGCAGCTCTGGGGTCTCAACATTAATGCTCCCTTCTATACCCCTGGCTTAGTTCCTTGGCTTGTTGCTGTGCAAACTACCCGAAGAAAGCGACGTAACCTTAGGAAGCAAGACTCACTTTGTCACATGTTTAAGAAAAGATCAATCCATCATGGTGGGAAGGCAGGATGGGCAGCACAGGAGGCAGCCAGTCACATTACACCAAGAGTCAGGGGGCCAAGAGAGGAGAGCTGTACTCAGCTCACTTTCCCAGGGCCTCGGCCTATGGCATGGTGCCCCCCACATCCATGGTGTCTTCACTCCACTATTGATTAACTCGGGACACACACACATTGCTGCATCCAGAGGCATGTCTCCAGGGCGAGTCTAATTGTCTCCCAGATGATTCTAATTGTCTCCTACGTAATTCTAAACGTCTCCTGGGTGATTCTAAATTTCTCCTAGGTGATTCTCAATGTCTCCTGGGTGATTCTAAATATCTCCTAGGTAATTCTCAGTGTCTCCTGGGTGATTCTCAGTGTCTTCTAGGTGAGTCTTAATGTCTCCCAGGTGATTCTAATTGTCTCCTAGGTGATAACAAATCCAGCAAGGTTGACAATGAAGATTAAGCTTTACGAGCCCACCCTTGTCACCTTGATACCAAGCATTTCTTTAAATCAGAGCAGTTACTTCCTAGTCACCACTCTGGGCCTTAACCTACATCATCAGCCATGGTCGGAGCTTCACTGTGTGAGCACATTTCTTGTTGAACTAGCATATTGATTAGTTAACCACTAACAAATAGATGTGGCACACGCCTTTAATCCCAGGACTCAGGAAGCAGAGGCAGACAGATCTCTGAGTTCAAGGACAGCCTGGTCTACAGAATGAGTTCCAGGACAGCCAGCACTACACAGAGAAACCTTTTCTTGAAAAGCAAACAAACAACCCCCCCCAAAAAACACTAAAGGCTAAATACTATTATGCATTATGATAGTATTATAAACTATTATCAGTTACTTTCTATTGCTGTGTCAAAACACCATGACCAGGACAACTCATAGAATGCAGAGTTTGCTTAGGTTTATGGTTCCAGAGGGACAGAGTCCATCATGGTGGGGAAGTATGGTGGCAAGCAGCACGCATGGCAGCAGGATCAGGAAGTGGTGCAATCACATCTTCCGCAGGAAATACAGAAGCGCATGCTGCGAGAAAGGCTATCAGCTCAACACCTGCTGCAAGTGAGGTGCTCCTCCAGCAAGCCTCTACTGCCCAAAGGCTCCACAGTCTCCCCAATCAGCTCCACAACTGGGGATCAAGCATCCAAGCACCTGAGCGTAGGGCACCTTTCTCATTCAAACCACCACATGTCACATGTCACACACAGAGACTACACGCACCATGCATATTAATATATACAAAACCACATATACATATCACACACCACACCACACACACATGCATACACTCACACACACGCATATGCACGCACAGCAGTTGCAGTCAGGAACAGACTGGGTTCTTCACCTAGCATAGCTCTCCCTCAGGAATAAAGTCCCCCAGGACAGAGTGTGTGCCCTCTCCATTGGTCCTTATGTGGACCAGGTACCCACAGACCCTCGGGGTAGTGTGGCAAATATTGGGGCTCTGAACAAAGGGTCTTCTCTTATTTAGTTGAGACTCTTTTGGCCTTTCAACACCTTTAGGGACCAGGAAGCAGGTTGAGTGAGGGCAGTGAGCAGGTACCAGCATGACTGAATAGACCTACAGGTAGCAACCTTTCCCCTCTAGCTTCCCAATACTCCTTAACAGTAGATCTGTAACTTACACTTTGTTCAAAGAACCATGACAGAATTTATATGAGCAGTCCACACAGTCAGTGTTGAGCAGAGAAACCAGGAAGAGCCACCATAGGAAGCGAGGCTGCAGGCTGTGCCCTGAACACCACCTTGGGAATCTGGAGTCTTGATATCCCAGACCTCAGATAGGATCAAGACCAGACCCAGGCAGTGGCCAGCAATGTGATGGACCAGAGCCAGGCAGGTGACACCCTGAATGCAGAGGAAACATATTGGTAAGTTGAAACAGCGTCTGGTTAAGTGTCTTTGGTTGTACAGCTCTGTAACCCCAGTGCTCCATAAACGAAGGCCAGATAGAGATACATTGTGGCTTTGAGACCAGTCTGGCTACATAGTGACACCTAGCTCAAAAATCTAAAGGCTAGAGGCTGGAGAGAGGCTCTGTAGTGGAGAAAACATATTGCTCTTGAAGAGGACAATAGTTTGATTTCTACTGATAGGTGGGTCACAGCCAACTGTGGTTTCTGCAGTCACCTGCACACATACGCGCACATAACCACACACAAATACATAATTAAAAACACAATATGCTTTTAATCCCAGCACTTGGGAGGCAGAAGCAGGCTGACCTCTGTGAGTTTGAGGCCAGCCTGGTCTTCAGGGTGAGTTCTGGGACAGTCAATAATGATGATGATGATGATGATGATGATGATGATGATGATGATGAT
>LOJH01008643.1:0-28010 GCA_001685095.1 Ellobius talpinus
GGAGGAAAAAAGCCGAGTGAGGCAGACGCTGAAGCTCAGACCCAAGATGGACGTAGGTTAGAATCTTCCCGGTAAGCCACCATCCCGTGGTGATACATATGTTAATAGAGATGGGTTAAGCAAGATGTAAGAGTTAGATAAGAAGAGGCTAGATATAATGGGCCAGGCAGTGTTTAAATGAATACAATCTGTGTGTTGTTATTTCGGGTGTTAAGCTAGCCGTGCGGGAGCCAGGCCGGACGAAAATCAGGCCCGCTCCCCTTACACTACAGGGGACACATCTATTTATTACAACATAGTTGTGAGTATTTTATTGTTTCAAAAGTACACCCTCATTGTTGTCTATCCTCCACATAGTGACATCTTTATTTTGTCCTTTTTTCATTAGGTATTACTGTTATTGCTTTTTAATCCCTCAGATTTTAAACCTACTTATCATTGTGCTACAGGTACCATAATGAAGAGTAGGTAACTAACAGGAATTTATTTTTGTACAATTAAAGAGGCATAGATGTCCAAATGCACTGTTGGGGTGAGGCCCTGCTGAGGCCTTCTCTGGGATGTATATGGCACTCTTCATTGTATGACTTTACGTGTTCTTTTTCATGAGTGTTTTGTTTTGCTGTCATCATAATGACCCCATTTTAATTTAATTTACCCTTTAAAGATCTAATCTCTAAATAAAGTCATATTCTGGGGTACCAGGGATTAAGATTTCAACACAGATTTTTGAGATGGGTGAATCAGTTCCTAGCACCCATGTTCCTCTGGACAAATTCAATTTCTAGTTCAGTTTTAGGCCTTTTTAGCCTTCCATTATTTGCCTCATCCTACTACAAGTTTAACCAAAACTTAAATGTAATTGTAACCAACTTTATAATTTTTGATCCATTAGCCAATTTACTAAACTTCTGGAGAAAAAGAAAACTGTGAGTTTTAGGGTGTTTCTTGGTGCTTATTGACAGATCCTCATAATCAAAGCTCTTGAGATGGATAAGGACTTTCAAAATATTTCATTAAATCTCTTTTGCTTAAAATATTCCTTACAATGGTTGTTAACATAAAGCATTAATATTTTCCGTTTGGATATTAATGATGGGAACACTCATGAAGCAACCTATTGTCACACAACATTGTTGCTTTAAAAAATTATATGAATAATTTGTAAGAAATACTTAAGGTACACACACTTAATCTCAGCACTTGGGAACAGAGGCAGACAGATCCCTTAGTGTGAGGCCAGCTGGGTCTACAGAGTGAGTTCTAGGGCAGCCAGGGCTACAAAATAGTCATATATGGCAGTGTTCATGTAGCAAGATGGGTTTGCATGTGTGTGCAGGGGCTAGGGGCTTAAGAAATCCTGAAACTGATTACAAGGCCAGAAGACAGGGCAGTCTCTAAAACCTTCCACTTTGTAACCACAGCTCCATCTAGATAATTAGCCTGCGTGGTAACATCCTGCCCTTTGAACGCAGGAAAAGTACAAAGTGCAACCATAGTTCAATGCAGAAATAATTCAATGTACAAATTTAAAACTCCTGTTGGTTATGTCTAGGAGCACCACATCTCCATTTCATTTTTGAGGTACAGATCCATCTAACTACACACTCACTTTTTCACTCAATTCTTCCCTCCAAACAGCCAAGCCTTCTTGTTGGTTGAAACTATGAAATTGTGCATTATAAAATAAGATCTTGAACTGAATTTGGTGCTCTCTTTTCTTAGGACTAGTTATTCATGATGTCATGAAGCCACTTGTGAGGTGAATATGCTGAACCTTGTAACAGAATCCAAATAAATAAGCCCATCAGATACTGGCCAATCAAGCCAATGGATAAATTGGGCTAGATCACTCAACAAACATTTAATGATTTCAATTCATCTGCCCATCTACATATGTCAGGACTGATGAAAACTAAGCTTGAGGTGTATGTTTCACTCACAACCCCAAATTCCATTATAATTAAGAGCATCCAGCCACCTCACCTGCTGGTTACCAGCTGAACGTGACCTTGTGGACACGCTGGACTAGAGAAGTTCATTAGGCTTTGCCACATACATAACCCCCCCTGAAATGAGAGTATAAGCACCACATTCCAACAGTTCTCTGGAGGAGATTGCACAATTTCTGAATGACCAATTACAGTACTTCACAGATTCCCTAATATCTAATTGGAATCTCTTCTGCTGGACCTTACGCTCATTTCCTCTTTTTCCATTCTCAAAGGAGGTGGGAAACATCTGGAGAATATTTTTTCTTCAAATAATAGCTCACATATTTGAAGCCTGTAATTAACTCCCTTTGTTTCCCTAAGTGGAATATTGTCAGCTGCGAAACAACTTACAAAACACTGGAGAGAACCCTTGAAAGAGAACATTCTCAAGTGGGATTCTTCCCTTCCTGTGAATGAAAGCATCATTGTTTTCAGCTGAAGCTGTAGCTCTGACTAAGCCACCCATCCTGCCTGAACATCATTTCCTTTACTTGCAGAATGAGGATGTTGGTTAGTAGAATTCAAGATTTTTTGTAAGTCTGATGTTTTCTAGTAACTGAGAATGTGAAGAAAATTTACATTCATAAGCAAACGGACTAATGAGTAGAGATGATTAAGGTTTTTGATGTTGGAAAGCTAGATGTATCTCATACTTCCAATGACTTTTCAATCTCCTGTCTTAGAGTTAGGGATAGAATTTATAAAACCTCTTTATAAAATTTTTCAAAAAGATAGCAGCATCAGATGGGAAAGCAAAGGAAGGTCCCCAAATAGGAAACATAGTTCAGGAATAAACTTAATATGCCTTAAGGAGGATTCAAAGATTGAACAGAAATGTGAAGGATGTTGAGATTTCTTTACAAAGTGGCTGTAAAGGCCAGATATGGTATTTAATCCCAGCACTCAGGAGGCAGAGGCAGGCTGATCTCTGTGAGTGTAATATCAGCTTGGTCTAAACAGCAAGTTCTAGACAAGCCAGGGCTACATAGTGAGACCCTGTCCCTTCAAAAACTGTCTATGGGTGATATCTTCCTACAATGTGTGACATTAAGATTCTTGCAGAGTCATTCAATAAATATTAACTATGCCTTTTGCATTAAGAGTGACGAATGAATGGCCTGGAGACACAGCTCAGTCATTAAAATTTGGTCTTTCAGTAGACCCAGGTTTGGATCTCTGCACTCACGTGAATACCAGGCTTTCCATGAAAAGTTTTGCCAGTCTATCAGTTCAGGATAGTTGTGGTTGGAGTTCCTTTGTAGATAACACGAATTTACTTAATAAAGTAATATGATAAAAATTAGACATTTTAGGCCATAAAACCCACCAAATTAAAATCATATTCTGCAGAAAGACAAGAGCAGATGGGTTTCTGAATGGCTTTCACCTGAATCAGAGCTTTAAGGACCAGGGAGCCCTAGGGTGGCATTGAGGTGTGGGAGACAGGGGTAGGGAGGACTAAATGTTGGCCCTCAGCTTCTCTTTTCTCCTCTTTTGTAATCTAGCTGGCCTTCTGAGTGTTTCATTGGGGTATGGGGTTTTCCTGCAAAGGTTGAGGGGTTAGGTGAAACTCACATGACTTCATGGTGTTTCTCACTACTAGAAAATTGGACAAGACTTTTGAAATCTCAACTATTAAGTACAGTGGGCTCAGTTTCCAGTTGACTTGGGCACTTCCTGGAAACAAGAGGTAAACCTTTCACAGGTTTGTGTATGTGTGTGTGATTTCTGAAGACAGTGACCATATGAAATGCCATTCCTTGTGCTCCGTTCTGTCCGCCATTGCATGATCTACTCCATTCTGTCAGCCCATTGCATGATCTACTCCACTCTGTCAGCCTATTGCATTATCTATCGGTGTATATTGAGAAGATCAAGCCCTGTTGGCATTCTCTTTTAATGAACAAGCTGTTATGTCAGTAGATTATTCACTTTGGTATTTTAATGAGAAACTGTGAAACAAATCCCCCAAATCAAGGAACGAATTTGAACTTAATTCATTTTTCTGTATACTAATATGTTTATTAACTGAATCTCTGCATGTGGTGTAAGTGTCCTGTGCATTTAGAGAAGAACTTCGAGGTCATACTCACTGTTGGTTTTCCCTCCAGCTCTTGGGACAGTTGCTTTGAGGAGTTCAGTGTTTGATATTTCATTTATTTGAATCATATAACGATGAATGACTTGATAATAAAATTAAATCCTTAGAATTCTTATCCTACATGGACAAAATATTAAATCAACTCAACAGCTCTTAGAAAACTAAAGTAATCACCTTCTTCTAAAATGGACTCCTCCTACCCTTTACCCACCGCTACACACAGAACTCATTTCTGGTCAGTATACTAGTCTTTCTAAAGTTATAATAGTTAGTACTGAAGCTTTCTGAATTATCAACGAATTAAAAAATCAATTTTCTTGGTCAGTGAAAATATATTTGTTTTTTTTCTCTGTTGCATGGTTCAAAAGCAGCAGAAACCATTCCACATTACTGCTCCCAACAAAGAGTTTAAATTTTAAATAATTTAGTCCTCAATATGGGGCTAAGCCTAAAACATCAAATTGTGATAAATTGTCAGCCACAGAAAGGGCAGTCTCTAAAATCTTCCACTTTGTAACCACAGCTCCATCTAGATAATTAGCCTGCATGGTAACATCCTGCCCTTTGAACGCAGGCAAACAAAACCACAGCTATCTTGGTATTGCAAGCTCCATTTATTTAAAGGGTGGGATTTATTTTGAGGGAGAGAGAGATGGATGTGCTGTCTGGGAGAAAAATCATAAGGTTTTTCAGTTAATCCAGGGAGCATTCTTTAGAGAAAATGGCAGTGGAGAAAGGATGGAGAATTATGTAAATATGCCAGATTGGGAGGATTCATGAGTTATGCAGGCTAGGAGCGTGCAAGGACGTCTTTATGAGTAGAACTCATTACATGGCATAAGTAAGTTTACAGAAGTGTACCCAGTTACATTGCAAAAATGCTTTGTCAAGTGTGATTTCTTAGGACGTGATTGTCAATAGGATGCTGAAGTAGATGAAAGACTCAGTGGGTAGGTTTCTCTGAGCTCTGTGATGATGTCCTTATATGCATTTGAATATTGTCTTTTATTAAATTATACAACAAAGGAAATGAATTAGATCAAATGGAAGCCCAGTGCCTGGAGGGAGTAGTGGAGGTGCTGGCCTGTGGTGAATGTGGTAGGCACAACTTGCCCATTCTGAACTGCCCACTACCTCCCCTTCATGGGAATGCTCCCTTTATTTGGGCAGTTCTTCCAGTTTGTGGGGGGAAGCCAGAAGTCTGTTCATGCTGTGAAACTTCAAAAATTAAAAATTTGGCTCATTTTAACATTATCTGGTAGGAGCGAAGTCTCCCTTCCCGCCAACCAAATGAAAATATATAAAAATGGAAACGCCCCCTGAGCCACCAGATCCCCCTTTTGACCTGCAAAGACATCTCTCTACCAGGTGTCTCTAACATCCCTCATTATAAAATGCTGTTTCTGGTATTTCATATACCATGCTTTTGCTTTCTGAAACTTTAAACTTCTTTGTTTCTTGCCACTGCCAGTGGGTTAATTTAATTGCCAATTTCATGCTATCCTAACAATAAACACATATATGAAAATTAAATAGTAATATGCACCCAAAAAGTTTATGATCAACAGCTAAAAACAAGATCTTCATCTTGTATATATATTCAGATAAGTAGGGTGAAGTTGGCCTGCACTGGTCAGGCCCAAAGTCCTTGAAGGAGAGGCATCAGAACTAAGAGCAGAAGGATAAATGGGGATTGTCAGCAGAAAGAGAGAAGTGGAACTCATCTCCTGCCCTTCATCCAAATCAGGCAAAAACATTCATGTGATGTTCTGAACTGTTAAAGGGCTGAAGTATGGATTAGTGGGTAAGAGCAGTAACTTTGAGCTAAACTACCTAAATGAAGTCCTTACTTCATTTATCCTTTTTTTATGCTGCTAGTTTTGTGACCTTTGAATTCTTGATGGTTTGGGGATGATGACAGAAGGACCTAGCTCCTATCTTAAGAGGTTTTCGGTAGATTCAGGGAATTAACCCCAGGAACGTGCTTAAATCAAGTTCTCAGCACTAAACTCTCCTAGTTGTTAGTCAAATAAAGAAGAAAAGGCATAGGAGGAAACAAGATTGAGAAAGAGGAAGAAAAGGAAGAGGAGGGCGGGAGAATCTTGAACATATATTCTACCACGTTTTGTTGCAGTCTTATTTGAAGAATATGATTGATAATTTTTTTATTCTCTTTGCTCCTGAACTGTTACAAAGATCAGGTTGATATTTCTATGGTGATAACCCTGAAAGCGGCTGTGGGATCTTAAGATGTATTTTTGTTGCTGAGGGAAGTAAACTTCACAAATATGAGCTTCTAGTCCTCAACAGCCATCAGCGCATTGCTCTTCCTAGATTGATCTTTCTGTGCTTTGGGACTTCAGTAATATAAATATTGCTATACTGATTTTCATATTTCGAGTTGTGCCTGAAAACTATACTCCCCACCTTTAGATGTCTGATTATTTCAAAAAAGATTGAGTTTTGAATCTGATAAATTCAGTCTGACAGATATCTTCTTTTATGTATACTTTTTATAGTGTAACAAATTAACAACTTCAAATCCAAAGTACCAGATAAGATGGAGCCATATTCAGTCATGAACATTTGTCTAAGTGCAAAACATTGATTTCCTCCAAATTTATATAACCTATGATTTATTTTGAAAAATAAATTTTTATTCAAGAGTTCTAGAAGCTAGTGATTAAGGGGGAGGTACACTTGACATTAAGTCATTCAGTTGGCCATAGGAGTAAGGCAGAACCTTCTCTTTGTGCAGTATCTTTGTATTTAGTTCATAGTTGTGCATAAAGTAGACTTGATACATTCTTTCAAATGAATATATGAATGGTCTCATTTTTGTCTTGTCCCTTGCCTAATCTAAACGCAAAGTTAGATCTCGGGTACGTGTTGGCTGAGAGACTAGCATAGCCACTAATTGTATTGATAGCACTCTTCTTTGTACATACTATTTTTATCTTCATGCCTCTAATTTTGTATTCTGATCATAAGAATGGAAAATGCTACACAATAGCCATTTTCTTTAGATGTTAATGGAGAGTGCTATTTTTGATTTTGTAAACTTTATAATGAACAGATAAGCACTAGCTGGTCATAGAATAAATGAGATTTGTAACAATTCATTGATTTATGAGATCTTTGTAAGATTCTCTTTATGATAAAGGTCACAGATTTGTCTTGAGCTAAATTATAGTATCAAAGAGGCAGATTTCTAAATACCCAATCTGATTTTAAGTTAAGGCTCTCAGATCTCAAATAACAATCTCTGAAGTTCTTTCCTTCACAAAAGGAAGCCATCTCTGTGTATAAAACCCCAAGTAGTGGACTAAGTGATCCCTAATGTACTTGCAGATCCAAAGACTCATGGCCCTTTTCCTACCTGTTCTGCACTCATTGCTCCCTGTTAGCTGTGCTTGGTACTAAAAAGGGTCAGGCAGTAGGTGGAGAGTTGAGAATGAACATGCAATCTCATGGACTCAGGAGGAGGAGAACAGACACTGTTGTTTCCTGGTCCTGTGTAGTGTTCAACATTTTGCAAAGCTCTATGTTTTTCACTGTGGTTGTTTGTGGTCCTCATCTTTGCCATGAATTTCTGTCTCTTTGTGTGGAAACCAGCCAAGGATACATTGCTGGCCACCTACCCACCTTCTCAGGACGACTCCTCAAACTTATTTTCTTTGCTTTATCCTCCTGCTGGTTTACGGCTTTCCCTTATGTAGCAATAAAACTCTTGGAGAGCCCTCTTAGGGATGAATTAATGCCACTTAAGTATGTTTCCATTAGCTGCCCTTTGATGGTTCTGTTTAAAAATAAAAGGAGAGTTGGGGCAGCTTGGTTCTTATTGAAATTTTCCTTCCCTCTGCTTTAAAATTACCATTCCTCAGAAACAGTTACACTCCAAGAGAGCTTCGTTAACACTGAAAAAATGTCTGAGAAATATTGTCAGAAGGCAAACTCACCATCTTTTCGTCATTTTTTCTCCATTGGAAAAGTATTTACATTACAAGGAGACCCAGCTTTGCCTGTGTGAGCTTTCCTTTATTCCTTTAAATACCAGAAAGTGTGCCTGGATTCCACAGGAGATGAATGCCATCTTGTCCTCCATCTAATAGCAAACAGATTAAGGCTCTGTTGTCATGATCCTATTCCAGCCCTGCGTAGTCTATGTATTGTATTTTAATAATTCATTTGAATCTTACATTTAATCTGTGCCCCTATTGAGACAGGATGTTCTTTAGGGTTTAGTACCTCTTTCTCATCCTCCAAGTTCTGAGAATTGGAAGATGAATGCCTTGCCACATACCATTTTAGTTTCTTTCAATGATTGCTTTGTACCACTATGAGAGGAACTGAAGAAGATTCAAGATCAACTGGGATACTGTTTCTGCCTCAGTGGATATCCAGGCAAAGATGACAGACATGCTTGAAAAACATGCAAAGAAGCCAGTGCCACCTCTGTTCCTTTTTAGGCAGCATGTTCCCTCTTTCTCTCTTGTTTCCTCTTTAATTTGTCTTTCCAATCATCATCTCTGATTTCCTTGCTCTTGACCAGATAGAGATCTGATGCCCATTTGGTATTCATAATCTCATCGGAACACTTTGAATCAGTGCCAGAATGCTTTACTAAGGGCATTGTGGGACACCTGAGTTAAAACTATTTTCTCTCCTTGTGGGATGGATCCAGGGCAGACTTCCTGTAAGCAAGAAGACATGGGGGGGAGGTTAAGGTGGTGCTAAAAAGCAGACACTGCTGCCTCAAGCCAAAATCCTCCTCCATAAGAGGATTTGTCTCCAGACCAATGTCTGCTATGTACTTGAAATTTCAACTAAATTTTCAGAACCTAGGAAAGTTAATGCAGCTTACAATTGTGCTAATTAGCTGACCCATGATTGAGAAAAGGTCAGGGATGCAGGAATATTGAGACATTCGAATGGGCTGTCTTGACTGGGACTGGGTAGTGAGAAATGGCTTCACATAAGGTTCAAGGTAACAAGCACCTTGGGGAGATCAGAGACGTGAGAGGGAGGCAGAAAGCCTAGCCATGGAGTGAATGGCTGGTCATGATGGGAAGAGTAATATGTAGCTATTGCATTACCACTAACATGTAAGTGTGATCATATTCTAGAGGGATTCCTATATTCCTATAGACTGCATCATAGGAGTAGAGTCAACCTCCAGCAATGCTCTGTGGAGACTGGTTGTCCCCTAGGTTTGTGCATAAGATGAGAAGCTTTGGCTGCCTTCTTTCCCTGTCTCCCACGGCAGGAGCCACTGCTTCCCAAACATGCATATATATGGAGTAAATACTGACACCTTGGTCACACCACATAGCTAGAATTGCAAAGCTGTCTTCTAGGCAGGAAAAAATCTGATTCTCTCCTCAGCTACATTGGATGAGTGACCAGGAGAAGGCCAAAACCTATGTTCTTCCACATCATGCTGCTGTTTCATTTTAGTCTCTGATCACGTGTGTGTGTGTGTGTGTGTGTGTGTGTGTGTGTGTGTGTGNGCGTGCGTGGGGTGAGAGCTGACACTTCTCCAATCAGCAGTTTAAATGCCTCACAGTCCAACGGACAAGCACCCTCTCCTGGAGCCTGACTTCCAGGCCTGCCAGATCATTGTGCGTATTCTTGGTCTGGAATGTGCCAAGGACAGCCAGGACCCTCTCATTCTCTACTGCCTCCCTCTCGATAAATTTCTCCTAATAGACACTGCTTGGCCCTTTGCCGTTGTTTGCGTAACAATCTCCAGCACCGTCCAACATTCTATTTAAGAGATTCAAGTTCTCAACAAAGGATGAGAGAAAAGTGCTCAGCAGTAATTAATCAACTGATCCATCCATTCAATACAGTTCAGTACCCAGCAAGTGCCAAGCAGGTGCTGGAGACACAATGAGTAAGGAATGAAGTCCTGTCCAGGAACCACTCACAGAGCAGGGCTGCCTGGCTGAGGACCCTACCACTCAGATTCCTCCCCTAAGTCAGTTCTATCTCCATGAGTTAGTAACAGGGAAACATTCAGCTCTTGGTCCTGTGTATCAGGCTGGCCGACTCAGTAAGACAGTAACTGCCAGCAGTTTTACAATCTCATGTTGGCTTCCTTCCACTTCCCAGCATGTGATTGGACTTCTTCTACCGTCCAATCCTTGATGTGTATCCACAGAAAACAAACTTATTTCAAGACCTGTCAGACAAGACTTGCAAGGAATGTAAATAGAAGACACTGCGTAGCAAGCATAAGGAACATTTGAATAATCTGTATGAATATTTGGCCTTATACAAAAGTACATGGAAACAATAAAATAATAAGTTAGTCATAAGAACTATAAGAAGTGGAGGAGTTACTAAACTTACATATTTCTGGTGTATGTTGATATTCTAGATTTTAAAAGAATCATGATATATTATAATAAATTCTTCTATTACTTGTTCTAACTTCTAAAATGTCAAATGGTTTGTAAATGTGATGGCTATCCTTGGTTTGTTGACTACATCTGAAATTAAATAAAACACCTGTATCTGGGTATACCTATGAGGGATTTTTTTTCTTAATTCAATTATTTGAAGTCGGAAGCCTCATTTTTAATCCCGATCTCTTGAAGTAGAAAGATCCACCTTAATCTGGGCTGTACATTCTGCTGGTGGCCTACATAAAAGACATAGAAGGAAGCTTGCTTTTTGGCCTGCTGTCTCTCACTTCTGGAAAGTTCATTCCTTTGCTGGCACTGGAGTCTACTTCTTCAGGATACCAGTATATCCTGACAACCAGCTGAGACATCAAGTCTTGCAAACTGAACAACTACTGGATTCTTGGACCTTCTGTTGGTAGATAGCCATTGTTGGACTATCTGGACCACAGTCTGTAAGTCAATCTAATAAATCCCCTCTCTATGTTTATATAGATTCATTCAATTAGTTCTGTTCCTCTAGAGAACTCTGACTAATACAATAGCCATGATGAAAATTTCTGTTTAAAAATTTGAAAAGTATGCACCTATCTGTAACTTATCATCAAGTCTGTCATTTCTTACCCTCTACTTAGAGTTATCAATGCAGAAATTTGACACAGAGACAATTAGGTATAATTGTTGCTTGTTTTTGAGTTCTGATTGAAGATAGAAGTGGCTATTTTCAGCACATGTTAAAGGGGCTTTTGGATTAAGTGGGTAAAATATATACTATATGAAAAAGTTTTCAAAGAACTCATATTACAACAGTTTCTGTTGACATTTATTTACTTTGAAATATGTATGCCTCTGTGTGTGCCACACGTGTGAGCTGCTATCTCATGCCCAGGGACTGGAGTTACAGTGGTTGTAAGCTGCTCAGTATGGGTGTTAGCAACTGGGCATGGTTCCTCAGGAAGAGTAGCAAGAGTTTTTAATGGCTGAGTCCACTCTCTAGTTTCTTCCTTCTCCAAAATACCCTCAAATAAGAATCTATATGAATAGAAATTACGATAGAATTTAAGCTTATCTTGTGTCTTATTCATGAAAAATAACCAGTGCTTTCCAAGATTGCTCACTGAGTCCCCTCATAGGTGCTAAAGAAAACTTAGTTCAACACCCACTGTGGAGTTGGGGTACCCACATGATGTCATCAGGGGTGTGAAGGGGATACCTGCCTACCTCCTTATTTAGATAACCATTGAATTTTGTTTCATTCTTTTTTGTGTGTTATTTAACTTTTAAAAATAGTAGATCATTTTAAAACTCACAACAAAATTGAGGGGAAAGAGTAGAGTTCCTGAACATCCTTCTTTTCTCCAAATCTACACAACCTGTCTATCATCAACATCCTGTACCAGAGTGGTACACCTAAATCCATAATAATAGGAACCTCTCTTGGTATTGTACCTTCTTCAGTTTGGGCAAGGGATAGTGATGCACATCTGCTATTCTAGTATCACCCAGCATAGTTCCACTGCCTTAAGGATCCTTATACTCTGCCTGTTCATTCATCTCCACTCAGCCCCTGTAACCACCAAATCATGTTTTAAGAGTTTACACAAGCTAATAGTAGGGAGGATTTTCAAGCCAGCTTCATTACTGAGCAGCATGCCTTATGTAAGCTTCCTCCATGTCTTTTCATGGCTTGATAGCTTGTTTGCTTTTGGCGCTGAACAACATTCCATTGGCTGGACATTTTCCAAGTTACTTACGGACACAGTATTTTAAACTCTTATTTCGATTTCTCAAATCTCTCCTCTGCTTTAAGAAAACCTGGAAGGTACTCATGACTGATAATGATATTATTGGGTAAAACACTTGTCTTTTAGTAGTACTCCACATATGCAAGAAGAAATGTGTGATGGGAGGCCGAAGAGTGAAGATCAATTGGAAGAACTCAGAGGGAAGTGGCTTTTTAATGTTCTTGGATGGTACCATGTGGTTCCCTCTAACCAACAGAAAGAGTGAGCTAAGATTCTCTGAACACCTGTCAAGTACTATAGTTTTGATTCCTGGGCATCTTCACAATTAATCTGCTATATTCTCATGAGTGGAATGGAAGAGACCAACTTATTCTTAGCTATGTAGAATGAAATGAGCACAGATCACAAATCCAGCTTGATATTCTAGAAAGGTTCCACCTGTTGGTGGAAAGCATACCAGACTTGAGGAGTACCAGTTTGAAATGTGCTTTCAAGTTGGCTTTGCTCAACATCTTATTGGTCAGCATTTACTAAAGTTGTCTTTCATGTCACCTGAGCGAGGATGGGTCACCAAATCACTGAAAAAAAATCTTACAGTGACTTCGAATCATCGCATGTAACCTAGTGCTGAAACAATACTTCTTGTTAAAAATGGTGTATTTTTACATAATTATTTGAAAATTGGTATGTTGTGATGTATCAGTGGTTTAGGGCAGTGACTGCTTTTTCTGAGTTCAGTTCCCAGCACTCACATGGCAGGTTTCAACTGTTTGTTATGGGACCAGATGTCTCCTTCTGGTGTGCATGCAGACCAAGCACCCATATACATAAAATGCATAAGCAAATCTTTAAAGCATAAATGTCCTTTAGGGACTTATTTTGTGAAAATGTGAATATGCAAGTTTTTTATCATTTACAACAATCAAATAACATCATAACATTGTTCTGCTGAAAACTTTCTGATAGCTTCTTCACTTTTTTTGAGTGTTGTTTGTTTTGTTTTTATAAAACCAATAAAATTCCTTTCCATAGCTTACTTATATGAATTATGATTGGTATATGTCTCATGCTGCTGCTCCTTTTCCTTGGTCCAAGACCCACTGACTTCTCTGTTCACTGAATTCATCATTTGGTTGTGTTGTTCTTTCTGTGAGAATAGGGTCTAGCGAGGTGCTAATGCCTTTTCATGTTAGGATTCCAGCCAAATGCCATCCCCAGTGAGAAGCCTTTCCTGATCATGCTGGCCAATGCACTGATCAAATCCAGTCAGTTCATTCACAATATTTTGTGACAGTTGATGTCACCCTGTGTATTAATTTCCTCATTGTTCCTCTTCCCGACAGTGTCTATGAGCCCATAGAGAGAGGAGATTCGTTTTGCCTTATTTACTGTTTTATTTCCCAAGAACTGTGTTTGACCATAATGTGAGACATGACTGACTTAATAGATTGTATATAGATGGTACTCCTTGTTTCTTGGGTATGAGAGTGTATATTTTGAGTGTTTGCACACACATGTGTTTACTTTTAGGTGGAAACACATCTTTTTTCTGGTCTCTCTGTTTTCTACCTCTGCTATTAAGTGGGTAATGCACATTAGGTTCCATGTCTATCTTTGGCTTCTGTATTCCTCAGAGTACACTTTAGGAGATAGCAGTTTGTTGAGTACATATTGGTAAGTGACTGAATGGGTTTGCAGTCAAGGGTAATGAATCTGTTTATAAACAGGCTTCATGGGTCTGTAAGATGGCTTAGCAGGAACCTACCACGAAGCTTGAGGACCTGAGTGTAATCTCCAAGACCCACACAGTGAACGGGGAGAATTGGCTCCTGTAAATTGTCTTCTGACTTTCAGTTAGGCGATGGCAACATGCCCCTCCCCCAGGAAATTAAGAAATAAATACAATTTAAAAACATTAAGGGCTCTGCCATTTTGATATTGAACAGAAGCCTTATCCACTACTCTGAATTATCATACCATGGTATGATGAGTATTTCAAACTGAAGGAAACTAAGGAAATCTTAGACCCAGGAAGGCCACTTTTTGGCCATCTGCTGCTTTTCTCCACTGATATGGGCACAAATAAATTTTACCTGCCTCTCCTCAATGGAAGTCACAAGGCCCTTATTTTAGAAGTGTCATGACCTATACCCAAAGAATCTAGATAATTATGTCTTGCCAACTCCCTCCTTGTTTATTACCATTAGACTGTGCCTTCTTCAATCATACTTACACATTACTACCCACAAAACTACACCGTCTTTGTCACATATAGTTTGTAAGAAATCTGAAGGGGGAAAGTGACAACAACTTTTTCCAGGTTCAGAAATTTGAAATAATTTTTCTAGTGCTGTTCTCCCTTTCCCTCTTTCGATGAATATGATTTATTATTATCAGTAACATCATGTGACTCTTATCTCCAACGTTGGAGAATCTGCTTGGCCTCTCACCACATTAGTAATGCAGCGCTATACTTTGCTATTGTGGTTCAGAAGCGCAGTAGTCGGATGACTCGTGTTGACTGATGTTTTGATAATCAAATGAAGCAGTGATGATAGGCTGAAATCTGTTTGGGTCAGAACAAAAGGTCCCTGCTAATGAAATGTGACTTTATGAAAGGAACGCTCCCCGTCCTCTCCAGGACTGAGCCAGGTCACCCTGGGCAGATGGGAGGTATTTGAGGTTTCTCTCTTTCTTTCCTAATCCAGAAACATGTTGGGCCTACCAGCTGTTACTAAGAACATTAATAAAAAATTTTGTCATCTTAGAGTTATTGCTGTTCCTGTAGAAAAGATAGATGTATGTATTTTTAAATCTGGACATATGAAGGTTTAAAAAATATTGTTGTAGAGTTCTCCTGGCTACATTTCCTGTGTTCTTTTCCAAGCTTTTGACTGGAGAAACTGAAAAATATTTCTGTGCCAAAGTGAAATAGTAAATGAAAACCTCATGTCTGAGGAGCTCTAGGATTAATTAATGGTAGTGAAGTGGGTAAGGTCCTCAGCAATCAGAGGTAGAGATTGCTGGAGGAAAAGGAGGTGTGTTAGGAGCAAATTCTTCCTGGGATATGGGATTAAGCCATTCGGGGGGAAAAGGTGGACAGTGGTATGTATAATTCAACTATCAGGAGGCAGCATGCTTTAAAAGAATTTGTGGTATTCTTTACAGTTTACATGTATACTTTAAATTTTTTGAAGACAGGGTTTCTCTGCATAGCCTTGGCTTTCTGGGAACTGGCTCTGCATTTCCAGGTACATGTGCTCTTTACGTGGTACACTCTTTGCTGCTGAGAGAGAATGCAGAAATATGCAAGGACTCCCAAGTAGTTAGCGCACTGCAGGGCTATGCAACACCACATCATCACAGGGGCTTCTTTCAGGGAGGACATCGGCTAGCTCTCAGTGCACTGAGCTTGTAAAGGAAATTCAGTTAGCAGAGCAAACACTAACAATAAAAGTGACACATTTCACTCTGAGGATTATTATTTTTCTTTTTTTTTCCAAAGAAAACACCAGGGGCAAATGAGATATGGTTAAAGAATTCTACAATGAGTCAGAGATTTACATCCCTTCCCCTAGTGATTATAGTGATAACTTGCTTCCCAGTCCTAACTGCATGAATTTGTTGAGCTGATGCAGTCTCAATTCTTTCTTCCTAAGTGTCTTACAGTGACCCAGGGCCAAGCGTGACCTACAATGTGAGAGGAATTGAACCCAAGACCTCCTGGACTTAGATCCTGACTGCTTCTTACTGCTTGTGTAATCCTCAAGTATGGGAATAATAATCCTTACAGAGATCATATTTGGTAACAAATGTTGGATAGTTTCCTACTGACTAGTAGAAATTCAATGAAGGACAATTATTACAGCACACATTATTTTTGAATTCTTACCATTATGGTTCCAGTTCAAAGGAATATTATATACTTTTTATCAACAAATTTTGGTATCTTATGCACGTCTATAACAAAATCACCCATAAAAAGTCGTTATCTCCTGGGTTTGCTAAATTAACATCTGATATAAAATACAGACTAGTTTCAGAAAGAAATTTCCTGTGGTAATAGGATCTGCCTTGGATTTGATGTTTCAAACACTTCCTTGAAATAAAAATTGTACTGTTTCAATCCATTTGTGTAGGTACCAGAAGAGAAATCTCTTACATTAGAGCAGAGGATTGAGATTTGAGATAGAAAACACAGAAAAGAAATAGGAGGGATCTATGAAATGTTGACACTCCTAGGCCATCACTAGTTCAAAAGCTATGACCAGAAGTTAAAAAAACGACTGAACAGAACCCTGGCTATCTCACTTTTGTTAGGCTAACTATATTGAGAAAATACCTTGTACCAATGAAGTCAACAGTAAACCAAGTGTGATATAGTAAGTGCTTTTGGAAGCAAAAGTTAAGAGCACAAAGGAAGGAATTTGGGCTCCAAAAGGAATTAAACAGGTATGTATGCCTTGAAACATCTTGTTGGTCCTGCTGTAATTTCATCTAGTTTCGCTGTGGAGAGTTGAAACAGAAAATGCATGTTTATGACTTCTCATTGCATTTCTTGCTGCTAGATACCCTTTGCTAAGTGGATGTGGGTGCTGGCTGGGGATTATGATTTTTTTCTCTTTCTATTGGTGTGAATTTCAGCAATTGTTGCCTACTAGTGCTAAGATTTACGTCTCTGTTTTCCATTATTCCCACAGATAAGCTGTTGGAAAGATAGAGAAATTAATGCATCAATAGCTAAGACCGTGTCTCTGAGTCTGATTTTCAAGCTGTAGGTTTTTGCATTGCCCACTTGGTGTTAGCGTGTATATACTGCATTCTGTTGGTACTGGTTGTATGTGGTTAATCATTATTAGTAGCTATTCTCTTACGTTTTTGGTTTTGAGCCTAGCCTTTAACGGCTGAGCCATTTCTCCAGCCCACCTATTTTCTTAATAATCATAAAGAGACCTAGGCGTGTTGGTGCACACCTTTAAGCCCAGCACTCAGGAGGCAGAGTCAGGTAGATCTCTTAGTTCAAGGCCAGGCTGGTCTACAGAGCTACACAGAGAAACCCTGTCTTGAACTACCCCCCCAATCATAAAGAGATTGTTACTCTATCTCTTAGGAAACACAACCATTTCCACATTGAAAAATACCATATTTATGCTTAAATTGTGGGACAATTTTGCATACAGCAAACATTTATGGAAGATGTACTGTTTGCCAGACATCCTTGAGAGCTTTTCATGTTGATTGAGTCCTGTAATCACTTAAGCTGATGAATTAATTTAACCCTCAGAAAAGTCCCTCTGAGATAGAAACTACCATTCTACGTGATTCCTACTTCCCACTTTCCTGTGAAGATATGGGCATAGAAGGCTTAAATAACACATTAAACACCCTAAAGGGACAAATATAGTGTATTTAAATACATATACAACACACTCAAGTCAGTAAATAAAAGGACTAGAATTTGAGCTCATGAAATCTGTTTTCAGGTTCTAGGTACAATTACTAGAATTTATCATCTCAGTAAATATTTCTCTCTCTTCCTGTGTGTGTGTAGATAGTGTTTTTCATATTTGTATCACATTTAATATTTGAATTTGGAGATTTTCTATGCAACATTCTGTTTTTATATTCAAATTAAGCTGCCAGATTAAAACTAAGTTATTGATGAAGATGGCATAACTTCATTCATTTAAACATTTACAAATATCTTTTACATGCAAAGAACCTTTCTGAGAAATTAGAAAAAAGGCTAAATAAGGCCAGATATGTAGTGTTTTACAAACCACAGATTCAAAAATTCTTATTCACAAAGATCCTTTTAAGAAAGTCCAACAGTCCAACTAAGTGTTCAGAGAACTTGAGGCTGCTGTGCTTTCTTAGGCTACTGGCAGGTGATTGCCACTGGGACTAAGATGGAGGAGGCTGCTAATCTCAAAGAAAGCAGAACATATTAGGCCAGCCAAAGACATGTCTTGTCTAGGTCAAACCCCTACTACCATGGCCAAATTCATGTCTACTTATGGAGCATGGCAGAGTGCAGAGGGTGAGCGAGTAGCTGAGTGAGTTCTTGGGTGGCACATCATTTCAAGAAGCAGAAAAACAGATTGCTGGGTACAAAGACCCCAGAGACACAATCTCTAGGTTCACCTACCAGTTTGGAATTGGGAATCCTTATTATTCAATGTGATTTAAGTCAGAGTGGTTGTTTGTTCGTTTTAAAAAGAAGGATATATTTATCTCATATTCCTTCTCTGTAAAAATAACATTTGGATCCTAGGATATAGGGAGAAATTGTTTGTGAAATGCTAACCATGGAATTTCCCGGAGAGTAAGAGCAATGCAATAGCAATCATTATTGCCATAATAATGTAGTAGGTATACATTTAGACAGGCAGGAGAAACCTCACTTGGAACAAACAAAAAACAAAAACACTCACCCCTACTTCCCATTTCCCAGAGACTATGTCACTGTCTAACATTTGGTTTATAGTCTACAGAAATTTATAGCAATAAAATCTATATGTGTGTATTTACTCTCTTTAACTTATTTCTATGTTAGAGAGTGATTCACTGTGATTAGTGTCTTTTTGGGATTATTTCATGGGCTATGCTTCTTAATTAGCTTTAGTCCTCTGGAACAAGCATTCAGGTGGCCGATCTTGTAATTCAAATTGAAAATTGCATAATCCTAAGTGCAATTGAGGTACAGATACCTTGCTTTACATGAGGCCCTGGCTCTTAGGCCTCTTTTAGATATTTTGAGATACATTTCAAGGCTATGTACAAGGGTGAGTGGTGTGTAGTGAACAGGCTAATTCTCACTAAGCTCTTATAGTTGGGAAATCATCCCCAGGTACCACACAGATAGTGTGAACACACAGATTGTTTCTTGCAGCCTCGTTTGCCCCAGGTTCACTTGTGTAAGATGTCAAGAGATTATGCTATGCAGAGCTTGTGTCTTTCTTGAACATGCTCTAGATACCTGGAACATTACTTGGAAATCTGTTGTGGTCTCTGGTAGACCTGAAGGTGGGAGAAAGAGAACCAGGGGCAAATTGTTCTCCCTGAATCTCTATACTTTGATGCATAGTTGTAAAGAACTCAAGAAATGTAAATTTGAATTTAGCCTTCCAGGTTTTTATGAAGGCATATTTATTTTCCAAGGTAGAGATGTAGAACATGTTTTTTAACGGTTTGTTGGCTCAGTAAGTTTTAAATATCAAGATGTATGGCATGTGGACTTTCCTTTGAACTCTTTCCCAGTGCATCACAAATATTACCTTAACAAGGACATAAGCAGTGTAAACATACATACACACACACAAACACGCACACACACCCCCATGTTAAAATGTCCATGATTTTCTTTGCCAATACAGAAGTGCTGAAGAAACAGAGCATCTACTGAAATTCAAGAGCAGAGAAGTAGCATAGTATGAGAATGACTACCTGTTACCATTTTTATTTTTTCCATTATCTTGAAATTTTTATTTCTGGGAAAGGAAATATGATCATACGAATAAATCAAAACCAATAATGGGATAGTTTCATGAGAAGAAAAGCCTAGAAGAAAGCAGAGGGAAATCCCTAGAGGTCAATTGTTCCGAACATGGTATGTGTCTAGTCTCTGTCAGCCAAAGTTGTGGTGTCTCAAAATGATTGCTGGAATATCTGAAATTCTTAATAAAAATTCCAGGAAAACTGGGGGCTTCTGGAAGCATATGTGGAACCAAAGATGTTTAATTTTCTGTAATTTTCTGTAAAAGTCACATGGACCAAAACAAAGTGTTAAGACATCTGTTAGGTGTGACTAGTGGTCCGTTTGCGTTTTTCTTTTGTTTTGTTTGACCGCCTCAAAGCAGAGAACAGTGGAGAGGGAGAACCTTCATTCTGTCCTCATCGTTCTTGTGGGGGAATGTTGTGTGGGGGCTGATCCTGCTTCGTGAGGTGGCAAGGCTGAGATCTTGTTCGGTGACTTTAGCAAGGATGTGCCTTTCCCCCCACATGGCTCCATGTAGAAGGCACAGTAGGGCATACCTTCCCTAAAGAGGACCAATGTTTGATCAAAGATATGGGAGTAGCTGTGTTCCCACTGCATCGGTTGCAGAACCCTAGACTAATTCCTCTGATCCGAGTACACTTTGATATTCAACCAAGATCTCCTTTGATAAGTGTACCTCAGTCTTTCTGTTTACAATCCTTGTGACCTTTGGTAAATCCGAGATTCTCACGGAGCCTCGGTGTATCTAGGTGAACAGTGAGAGCTACAACAGCCTTTCTCTGAGGCTTTATAAAATTGCAGATACGGTGCCAGCTTTGCTGCTGCTGCTTTTCCTCCGTGTGAGCTCTTTTCAAGTCAATTGCAGCATTTACAAAGTAGTTCTATGTCAGAAACCTACCACTGCTCTTTTCTTTGAACAAGAAAGCCTTTTCTTATTCCATCCATCCCCATCGCTAACATTCACAACATGCAGGTCTAGCTCTGGAGTGCAAGGGGAGCCAACATGAACTGAGGAGCTGTTGTGTGACTATTTTATACCTCTCCTCCAAGGAACTCCTGAGTGAAAAATGCATCTGGCTCCCATTTCCTTCAGGAGTTTGCTTATTTGAAATGTTTAAGAAATCAATTGATCCGACTTCAAACACACTAGGATTTGCTGGCTCTGTAAAAGCCCAAGCCTCCTTTTGTGTCACTCCCAAGCCTGGACTTCACAAAGATCCAGTTCCCTTCATACTTTAGCAGAGGACTTCTTCCTGGCCATTGCTCCTTCATGTTGAGCCAAGTGTCAGGCTGGGAAGGGAGGCAATAAATCTCTGTGACTCTTCATTTCTGGAATTTTTCCTTTTGCTTCTGATAAGGAAATGACAGAGAACTTCAGCTCTATGCATAGATCTCAGAGCAATGTAGAAACCAAATCATGTTTTACTCACAAAAGAGAAAACAAAATGTGCTAAATTTGGCTTTGAGTTTATCCAGATGGTTTTCAGAGGGCTTGAGCGGCGGATGCAGAAATTATCTTTGTTCTAGACTAGATTGTACTTGGAAATCTTAAAAATGAAAACAAATTCCTATCTTTCAAATATTTTGACTAAATATTTCTTAATGGGAGAAAAACAGCAAAATTAGTCCTAAGAGGAGGTCTTTGCAAAGAAAAGATTTCTCGCCCCCTGGAGTAAGAGATTACCTACTATCTGTGCCTTTCATCTATCTCTTCCCTCATCTGTCTTGGTACTTCCCAGTTTCATACTAGGTTTTAATGACTGAAATGAATGTGATTGGAGACCAGCAATCCTACCAAAATGGAAAGATTTTTCCATGACCTCTGCACACGATGTGGGAAAACTAATAAAGCTAACTTGGTTCTAGCCAACTCTATGTATGGCCACTGCAAAAAGACACTCTCAAAATAAAGCGAGGAAGACAGTTGGGTTTTGAAAAGCTTGTAGTTGATATTTGAATATTTCTATCTAGTAACATCACCGACAACATTCGCTTTCTGGCATTTTAGTGGAAGTGGTAGTAAAAGTTGCTTGGAACAAAGTTTCATTCAGCTGCTCTCATTTGCTTGAGGCTCAGTACCATAAGTGTAGCAAAGAAAGAGGGCAATATTTATCCACAGGGGATTGGTGAGCATCGGACATGACCTCAACTAACAAGTGGGGCCTCTCAAAGGAGCCAAGATTTTGAGCCATACTACATGAGAATCTCATTAAAAGCCCATATATAATTAAACATTCTGTCTCTAGAGGCTGCAGCCATCTTGGGTCCTGTTGATGACTTTGTTGGCACACAGCAACGCAGTCAGAGTTCCTGACACACTCACCATTTTGAGCAAATTGGCCTATCATTCCTTTTACTTTTAAAAACAGTTGGCCTGAGCTTCATTGACTTAATTTTCTCTTTCAGAACTACATAGATGCAGCTTTTGAACTAGTGAAGCAGAGCCACTATTTAGCTAATAAAAGCGTTTGGTTAATCTGAAAATTACTTACCTTTGATCTCAGAATATGTCTTTTACATATGTCTAAACGTGGATCTGTCTGATATCCTCAGAGTTCATTTCAAGCAAAGTACTAAAGCCACAGACTTTCCATTTTAATTGTTACCCCCACCCCTCCCCCCACCTTGTTTCTCATGCTCCCCCAGCCTTGCTTCTCATGCTGTAAATGGGAAAGTGTAGATGAGAGCATTTGGGGGTTAGAATTTGTTCCTGAACTTTCTACTTGTATAATAGGATTTGGAAGTTTTAGAAAAGCATTTGGCCAATACAACTTATTTCCTTTGCGTTTTCTGTGCATTTCTTTAACAACTATTTCCTCAGTGTTTAATATGAGTCAGGCACTGTGCTTCCCTACAGGGACAGATCAGATTCCTGTTCGCACAGAGTTCTGTTTGCATGGCGGGGTCAGGCAATGTGCCTAATAAGGTCATTTTAGACAGAGGCAAGTGATGAAAGGGAGAGGAAGAGGCATGTGGGATGAGAGTGAGACTGTGGTAAGTTCCAATAGGTAGTAAACAAGGGGTCTTCCCCAGAAGGTGGTGGATGAAAGAAGGTAGCCACAGGCACAGTGCCCACCACTGGGGATTCTGCATGGATTAATGTGTGTAGAATATGTAGATCAATCACTGCCTGGAATCTATAAAATGTGAACTGCCTTTCCTGCACTAAATATATTCATAGTATCTTCCAAATTCAAGTCTCCTGGCAGGTGCAGGGAATTATAGAGATTGACTTCCAGAAGCTCAAGTGACATACCCCCAAATGAGGCTTTCCCCTGTGTGGTTTACAGACCATTGGTTTCTTACTCACTGGCCTTTCTCGTTGCCAATCTTGATCCTATGGAACCTACTCGGGCAAGCATAGAGGAAAGGTCAGAAACATACATTTTGCACAGACTTACTGCAGCTGATGCTTGAAACCCACATTGCTAATAGCCTATGTCTGAACTATAATTGCTTCTGACTCAGCACTTTCCATGACATCAAGAATAATTGTCTGCAGTGCAAGGAACACATCAACACTTCTGATGAGCTCAGTTTAGTTTGTGAAGCCATTGTGTACTATGGAGCTACATTCCACAGTTACCACTCCAAAATGCTCAGAGTATAACTTCACTGGGTTTTGATCTGACCAGGGAAGCTGTGGTTTTGGATCACCTCACTTTTGGCTATCTATAATTTGGAAGGTCTGTCTGATGCTCTTCAGTGCCCTTTTAAGACCTGCCAAAGAACAAAAAGGATTTTTACCTTTTAGGTATAAGTGCCAACCAAAGTTTGCCAAAGGCTCTTGTATCCTGGAAGACATTCTACTTGTAAGTACATCAGGCTAAGTAAAATTCCTCCTTATACCTATTTTAAAGCATGATTTCCTCAAAAGGGGAGATGGATAAGGTTTATTTTATAATCTCTCCTTGGCTTTCCCATTTAATGTATCTATTCATTTTCTCACTTTAGAATGACTCATAGGCATTTTAAAAGTCTTATATCCAAGGATCTCAAAAGAAAATTGGATATAAGGAGAGATTCATGCTGATTCCTGAGGTTGAATGAAAACAGACTTTAAAATCCAGATTGGTTTCTATGCTTCAGAAGTGTGAGACTTCTGTTTTTCTATCAAATACTTTCCTAAAAGGGGCTTAGTCTGGGAACACATGTATCTCATCCATTTTCTTTTTCCTGTCTCAGTCTTCTCTCTTTATTAGTTTTTATTGATAACTATGTGGGCAAAGGCAATGATAGCAATGGAAAGAGGCCAGCACTGACCATGAGGATGAGAGCGTGAAAGAACTCATGTGAGTTTAAGGAAATTTAGAACCATAGACACAGATCTTATAGGTTGATTGAAGAAGTGGCCAGAAAAAGCCAACTTTTAGGGCTGTCGGTCTGCCAGCCATTCATTTTTTTCTTTTAAACCAAAACCCTTTAGGTTGACAGTGCCACCTCAAAGGACAAAAATGGGTGATGAATGCAGATCACATAAGAACCTTTGGAACCCAAGGTAATCTGTAAGGCTCACTGTCACTGAATTACATCCTGCAATAAACTTAAGGGTTACACCAGAGAGGAAGGATGCGCTATACAAATGCCCCCTCACCTTTAGAGAAAAGCTTCTGTCCTCCACCCCCCCGACCCCATTCAACTTAGCCAAACTTGAAGCTTTCTTCATTCATTCAATGCTTTGCTAAGTGCCATATGAATACCAGGTACAAGTGGTATACCTGGTCTACAAAGTGAGTTCCAGGAAAGCCTGGACTGTTATACAGAAACCCTGTCTCTAAAATCCGAGAGAGAGAGAGAGAGAGAGAGAGAGAGAGAGAGAGAGAAAGAGAGAGAGAGAGAGCTGTCTTTCTGTGTTTGAGCAAAATCAATGCAGTTACTGTGTTTTATGTCAACTTAAAATAAGCAATCTGAGAGGAGGGAATCTCTATTGAGAAAATGCCTCCAGAAGATCAGCCTGTAAACCGACAAGCCTGTAGGTCATTTTTTATAGATAGTGATTGAGGGGCGGTGCCACCGCTGACTGGTGGCCCTGTATTCGATAATAAAGCAGACTGAGTAATCCACACGGAGCAAGCTCGTACTCAGCACCCATCCATGGCCTCTGCACCAGCTCTTGCTTCCAGATTCCTGCCCTTCCCAAGTCCCTGTTCTGAACTTCCTTCAGTGATGAACAGTAATGAAGACACATAAGCCAAATAAACCTTTCCCCCTTGCAAGCCGCTTTTGGTCTTGGTGTTTCATCACAGCACAAGCCTAACTAAGACAGTGGCAGTGGCAGTACTGTTTGTTCTTGTGGCCGCATTCCTTGGATAATCCGACTACAGAGAGCTGAAAGTGATTCCAAGTCTGATTCCATCTCAGTGCTCCCCCTTTTCTTCAGCTGGGCTGCCTGTGAGTAGGAATATTTCTGTAATTACTGCATGTGAGATGATGTCATTGGGAAAATTCAGAAAGAATCACCTACATTTGGGGGCTCTTTATAGAGACCATTTGTTTCATCAGCTGTGTGTTTTTCCAAGTTAATAAAGGAACTAATTTAAAAAGATGCACAAAAATATGTGTACTTATCATCTACAATATGACGCTTTGGATTGTAAAATAGTTGAATCTAGTTAAATAATATATCCGTTACTTCACACAGTTTGTGTGAGTGTGTGTGTGAGAGAGAGAGATGAGAGCACAATTTTCATTTTTTAATTTTTTTTCAGAAATGCATCATCAGTATAAATCACCCTGCTCTCCCACAGTGGACACTTAAATCGGTTCTATATGTTGCTGTTATGAGAGACTGCCTAGTGTATTTCTTAGCAACTGCCTTGGTTCAGTCCAATCTCTGGCAAAATCCATTTGCTAGGTAGATAGTTTTTACATTTGTAGTTGTCTTCTGTCTCTACAATAGAGAAAAAACTGTATCTCACTGAGTTGCTTTGAATAATTGAGTATATATAAAGCATAGAGGGTCTCAACACATAGTAAATACTAGGCATGTATTCATTTTTCAGTACTTTGGTACAAATGCAGATATGATCAGAGCATATTAAAGTTTATTTTTATACTCATCTTGAACATACTTTTGTCAAAAGAACTAAGAAAAAGAAGAAAGAAAAATGAAAGGAAGAAAAAAAGACAGACAGACAGTAAGATAGGAAGACGCTATTTTGAAATCATTTCTTTATCTTCCAATGTAGTTATTCAAAGGCGTCACTAGATGGCAATTGTGATTCATAAAACTAGCAGCAGATGGTTGACCTCAATGGGTCTGACCTTGGCAACAGTGTTTCCTGTGCTCTGGAGCTTTACACTCAAGCTGTTCCTTCTTACTCCATGAGTCTTAAACAAAACTACAGCCAGCAAAGCTTGCCTTCTGTAGGTGTTCTTGGTACTCCTTTACGGGTGCTAGTCCTTCTAAGCGCAGCTATGCTGAACCTGGGTTCCCTTGCCAAGATCATATTGTGAATATGCATATCAGGAGTGTTTTAGGTCAGGTGACAATAGTCAAAATCCTAGGCTAAGAAGATCTTCAGTGATCTTAAAGTGTTTTCCCTCGCTAGCAGCCTTAGTACATTGCCTGGTTATGTATTCAAAATGCAAGTTCCTGGCCGCCTTAGGTCTGGTAATCAGGAAGTCAGAGTTTTAACAAGAGTCTCAGGTGATTCCTGTGCCTGCTCAAGTTTGTGAATCACTGAGATAACAACCTTTCAAATAATATAAATGTTGGCCCTGGCAGGTTCATCAGAGCACATTTCTTCCCCACTTAAGTTTCACCTTAAATAAAACCATTGCCAAGTTATGACTCTTGTAAAATGTAAAAGGATGTACTGAAAATGATGGCAATCCCCAGCATTAGATGTGATAGAGTCAGAATTTATTTTTTTGAATAGCCCAGCTTTTCCAACAATGCATTTTACTACCTTCCTCTTCCAAACTGATGCTATACACTTACACATTGTCCTAATTGAAAAAAAAGTCATGCATGCATTATTTATGCAAGAGTTTATTGATTTAAATATATATTTCTATTTGTGTGTGTGTGAGTGTGTGTGTGTGTGAGAGAGAGACAACTTGTATGAAGTATTTCCTGAAGTGTGGATACACGTATGTAGTGGAGGAAGAGAAAATCAAATAAAAAAGATATATGTAAAAAAGATACATGCGGAGAGTCTTGAAAAGACAGGTGGATGCCACTAGAGATTAGGGAAGAAAGGCAAAAGGTGGAAACTTTAGAGCTAAACTTTGGATGTGGCTAGATACTCACCAGATGAAGAAGTAGATCACCAGATAATGAAGAAGAATTGCTTTTAGAGCAAGCCATCAGCATGTATATGGCCACAGAGTCATGAAACTGGGGAATAGCAAGGTTTGTTCAAAGGGAGGATGTAGTCAATAAGTTATAAGCAGCAGCATTACTTCTGTTAACCATACCTGACACTCATTGACTGTTCATGTGAACATGGCACTGAGCATTTTGTAGCTGTTATCAATCGACTTAATCCTTGAACAACTTTGCACATACTCTCAGCCTTGCATTACAGATGATAATAGACATGCACACATTGCAATATTTTCCTTGAAAGCTGGTGTTTCTGTTTCCATTTCTGAGAGAGACATTGCACTTAAAAATAGATTTAATATTTGCTTCTTCTAGAACATTCTCTGTACTGTGAAGTATACATTTGTAGAGAAAGATGAATATATTCTTACTATAATCTCCCTCCCCTGTTTTGATTTTTTATCAAAGTAAAATGCATGCTTTAGTCCTATTTTATTTTATGCAAGTAGATTCTCTCTAAGCAAGAACAATTCCCTCTCACTCAGCTCAGTGGCAATTTATAACTACTATTTGTATGGGTCAGCAACTCTTACTAGTTAGATATTAGACACCAATAAACAATGTTTCTACAGTACTTTTCACTAAATTAAAACTGAATGAAAAAATGCCTTCCTTAGTAACATCTCTGCAAAATAGCTTTTTTGGGGCTATTCAATTGGTAAGTAACCTCAGGGCAGTGATAGCAGTAAGACTAGTAGATGAGTCTGGGTTTTAGTAAGAATGTGGAAGTGGATCTAAGAAAGTTGGAAGGGTTCTTCTTAGAGCAAGTGTTTTAACACAATGGGACTACCATACTTTCTTTTTTTCCTTTTTAAAACTTTTTTGAGGTTATATTTACATTTTCCCCTTCCCTTTCATCCACTGCATAATCCATAATAATACATACATGGATATCTATGTATGTACATCTATCTATCTATCTATCTATCTATCTA
>LOJH01008644.1:7628-19868 GCA_001685095.1 Ellobius talpinus
GGTCTACATTAATTATAAACTGGTTGACCTATTAGCTCAGGTTTCTTATTAACTCTTATACCTTACAATAGCCCACAATTCTTGTCTTTGTTAGCCACGTGGCTTGGTACCTGTTATCAGTGAGGTGTTTATTCTTGTTTCCTCTGTGTCTGGCTTCCTCTGTGTCTGGGTGATGACAGCAGACTGAGTCTTCCCTCTTCCCAGAATTTTCCTGTTCTCATCACCTTGCCTCTGCTTCCTGCCTGGTCACACTGCCTATACTTCCTGGCTACTGGCGTTGACAGAGGTTTTTTGTTCCACCCGGTCCCACAGCTGTTCAGTCCCAAAGAAACACACAGAGGTCTACATTAATTATAAACTGGTTGGCCTATTAGCTCTGATTTCTTATTAACTCTTATGCCTTACAATAGCCCACAATTCTTGTCTTTGTTAGCCACGTGGCTTGGTACCTTTTATCAGTGAGCTGTTCTCTTCTTTCTTCCTCTGTGTCTGGCTTCCTCTGTGTCTGGGTGATGACTGCAGACTGAGTCTTTTCTCGTCCCAGAATTCTCTTGTTCTTGTCGCCTCACCTGTACTTCCTACCTGGTTGCCCCACCTGTACTGCCCAGCTACTGGCCAATCAGTATTTTATTAAAGCAATACAACTGGTAAATCTTTGCAAGGTACAAGATCATTGTCTCACAACACCACTTCTAGTGACCTTCTTCCACAAGCCAGGTCCTGCCGAAGAGCCTACATTCTTTAAGTTGCTACTCACTAAGGATGATGCATTTAAAACACAAGACACTTCAGAGTCAAATGATAACATTCTGTGCTTTTGCTATTTCAAAGGAGATTTTAAAAAAAACTGAGGGTGTGAGTGTAAAGATATTGTTATGGCAATATTAGCTACAACCTTGTCTTATGGTTGGAAAAAAACCTGAAAAGCATTAAGCCACTGCCTGCCATGTTACCAAAGAGTATGAATCAACGATATCACCACACAGAGAGCCACAGAGCAGAACCTATATTCTAGAAGTAATAGCACCAAATAGCATTCCTCTGCCTCAAAAAGCAGTCAAGATGCATAAGCAAGTAGAGATGTTTATAATACATTATACACAGATGTTTCCATGACTTCAAGTGACTGAACAGTATGCATGGAAAGACTAGGAGAAATATATAGTGCTAACTAGGGTTCTAGTTACATGTTGGTGTTATTGTGCCTCTGGGTTTTCTTTCGTTTTGCTCATTTGTAGATTTTATAGATTAATTCAGAGACATGGGTATGGGCTACTTTTGATGGAAATGAAAAGAAGACAAACTATTTAATTGGAAACAATAATGACAAAAGAGCCCAGAGATTTCAATGTGGGGCAAGAATTAGAATTTAAAAATGTATTTGGAAAACACCTGGAATCCTACCAATACCCACAAGCCCATCTTAATGTGACTTTCTCTGCCAACAGCCACACACCTGGCAATGTTTGTCTCCAGCATTTGCAGTGCTGGCATTGAAAATCAGATCTAGCTGTTGGCTTGAAGGTACACAGAATCGACACAAGGACAAGTGTCAGGAGATCCCCAAAGAGCGACTTGCCCTTCGCACTGGCCAGTCACTCTAAGCTACTTGGGAAGTTCGAATACAGTGAGAAACTTTGTCTCAAAAAGTCGAGGTTAACAACCACTGAGGAACAGTAGGCACCCACCCACACACACATATGCACTTGCACATACATGCTAGTGGAGATTCATGTGCGCGCGTGCACACTCACACAGAGGCAAGTGCAGAGACAGACACAGATAGACAGACAGAGAGAATAGCCTGACTCTATTTGAAAGGAAGTGAAAAAATCTCCCAGCCATAGCAGAGAATGGACCAGCCCTCCCTCAAACCTCCTCTCTCTGCTTTACTGCCTATAACAGAAACCAAGACAGGAAAGATGAAATGCACTGGATATGTGTCAGCAAAGAGGTAGCCATTCGTCCCCATTATAGAGCATTACTGCTGTAAACAGTTGAAGGTGGAGTGGGCAATAGGCCAGAAGACACCAACCCCAGGGTTCACTCCTGACTTCACTGTGGATACCTGGCCCGGCAGCCAGCCTGCCATGGGCCAGCAGAAAGGATCCATTTATCAGCGTGAATATTTGCAGCAGATGAAATGGGGTCACCTTCTACACATCTGCTAACTCCTCGGGGTGCAATTTCCCAGTTGATAAGCTGTGTAGACAGGATTTTCCCATGTGATGGGTCCTCTTGACTCTAGAGAGAGTGGCCTCACAGCTAGGCCAGCACTACTAAAAACAAAGTGTGTCACACATTTATCTAATTAACGGAGTGTTTATGGCAGATAAGTAAGGCAATAGAACCCAACAGCATAAAGGAGAAGGGTAGGATCAGTAAGCATTACAGTGTGTGAAACAAGCAAGTGTTCCCATTTTTATCTTGCCTTCTATGACTTGCATGCAAAACACTGGCAATTCAGAGACTACCACAGTAAATCCTGACAATAAACAAGGCCTAACGAGAGGACAGGGTAGGTGAGTAAGGAAGGGGCTGGGGAGCTGAGATGGGGATTCTGTAATTATTAAGAGAGATGCTGGAAGGCAGGTGGGCTGACCCATAGAGGTCAATGAATCTGGAAAGAGCTAAGTTAAATAAAGTCCGTGTTGTTCTTTAACTGAGTGATACATCTTGTATTAAAAGTAAAAAGTAAAAGCAGCATGGGGTTGTTGGAGAAGCTCTAGTTGGGTGCTAGCTCCTGAGGAACACACCTTGCCAACGGCTATAGGGAAATCATCTTACCCTATGCCCACATAGGGGAGGGTGGGCTGTTCTTCCTGGTAGATTTTTTTGAAGGTGGGAGAGAAAGCAATTTTGTCCCCATATAACATCCTACCCTAACCCACCTGAGTGTATGGGAAGGCCACACTGGCTTGGTCCTTGCCAGTGACAAGTGGCAAGCCCAAGAAAGCTGAAACAACAACACAGAGGGTAGGGTTTAAACAGTCTGTGTTCCCAGCCTCTGCAAAGTGACCTCAGAGAACTTGGGGGTCGTCTGGGGTTGGAGCTGGCAGCATTTGGCTGGAGGATAAAATGTTTCTACCTTCTCAATGTGTTTTCTTTACTGGAAAAAAAAAAGGGGGGTTGAAGAAATAAACAGAATTCTGTAGAAAACCTTAAATATGGTGTCTACATGACTTTGCAAAATAAACAAAGAATGAAGGTGTATTTGCGCCCACTTTTGCGTAGTTGTTAGCATGACCTGAGAGTCTTTACAGCATTGTACTGAAGAATAAACATTCAGTCTAAGGGACTGTCTTGTAGATTAAATTATATTAAGAACTAAGCTGATTAAAAACATAGCCTCCCTCACTTTTATTCCAGGTGTCTTTCTATAGCACAGAAATGTAAACTTCAGCCAGGTGAACAAAATTTAAGTGAAGATTCCATGCCAAAAGAAACAGAGCTTTGCACTTATTCCCTGAGTCTACTTCCACTTGGAAGGTTTCTTTCCTCACAAGAAACACGTGTCAAAGTATATAAAAGTGGCTTTCTGGTCGGGGCTAGAACCAGAAATCAAAAGACAATGGAGAAAAACTTCAGCTCAGCTTTTCTAGATTGGAAATGATGTGTGAATTTTGCTGTTTCCCCAGCATGCAGAATGGGTCTGATGTAATACTTCATTCATTCTCCCAGTGAATCACCATTTTTTTGTGGGGAATATTAGCACTGATATAAAATTTCCCATATGAGGGAGGGGAAAGAATCAAAACCCAGCAAAGCTTCAAAGATTAGTAAATAAAGTAATTTTGTCTGAATCCCTCTAACTCTCCCGTCCCCCCCCCNCCCCGCAACAGGTCCTGTAGGCAATTTAGACTGCAGCTTCAGGTATTTCATGGAAAACTAACTAATATTGATGTTGTTATTTGGGGTTATGATTTTGCCTTTCTTTCATAAATGGCCCGAAATTTCCTTCAGATGTTCCAGAAGATGTTTTCGCTGGTTGGAAAAAAACATAAGAGTCAATAAATTCATTGTAAGGATGTCCAAGTCATCCATTTGAATGGGCCTACTGTGCCAGGCACGTCGGTGTCTCTGACTTTCCATTCCAGAGCTCAACAGCATGGATAACTTTCTACAAAGCACATCCTGGAAACCTTTTATCCACAAAGGTTGTATACCAGGCTCATCCAATGAAGCCCAGGAATAATGGTAGGTATGGGCAACAAGATCTCGTCGCTTTGTGGAATTCAGTCTCTACCAGGAAGACAGACATCAAGTTAGAAATCAGCAGTAAGACTTGAGCATATGGAGAGAATTAATCACTGCTATGGGCTTGACCCAGGCATCTGGAAGCTCCCCTCTCTAAAGAACTGGAAACTGCTGAAAGATGCTCAAGACAGTGCCAAGCCAAGAAGAGGCATGCGCCATAGATCGTCAGAAATGGCCAAGGAAGGCAATTCTTTCTACCGTTCATACTGCAGTCTCTGTACATGTTGCTCTTAGTTTCTAGGCCCACCATCTGTACGTTCAAACCCTGTTTTCGTTTCTCTTCTGACCCTTTTGAAAAACAATGTAAAAATGAAAACTGCTCTTGGGAGTGGCTGTGCCAAATCCATGAGACCCACACACGACCCTCACTTCTGTCCACACTTGAAGACAATGGGTTCAGGGCATTTATATGGGTGCTCAGCGAGCTAACATGGGATCCAGAGCCAGGAAGATGTTCAAATGCCAGGTTCCCAACACTTTATTGAGGTTTCTCCCATTCAGATCTATATTTCATCAAGGGGTATTTCAATTAAAAACACTGCCAATGAGCAGTAAAATAATTATGAATTAGTTAATAATAAAATGATTATGAGTTAATTCATAATTGCCCCAGGCCCCTCCAGCTGTCTTAAGTTGGACTCTCAGAAGATGTGAGTCGGGAATTTGAATTTTGTCAAGCTACACAAGCGCATTCCATGAATAGGAGAATTTCTGAACTTCAGCCAACTTCCATGCACTGGTGAGAGAGACTAAGTAGCAGGCAGAAACAGACGGCTGCTGAGACAGTCCTCTGTGTCCCAGCCACCGTCTTGGGTTGGTCTTTTCACCTGATGACACACTACAAGGCAGAGAGCTTGTGATTTTCAAACTGCAGATCGTTTGGCCTCACACTTGGGCAAGCTCTCTAGGCAGGGCTCAGGGAGCTGCAGGCTCCAGCTGCAGCCAGAGGTGGAAAGTGAGACTTTTTCAGAGGAAGTAAGATAAGGCAGAACTCAGAAAAACAAACATCCGGAGGCCATTGTACCAGAGGCCAGTGGCAAAAATCTATACCCTACTGCTAAGTGAGTTAAACAAACACATTACCCGGCCATCCAGGAAACCTGAAGCAGATGCCTGGAAGTAGGACCTGTGATTGCAACCTGGGAAGAAATATCCCGAGGAGTGATGGTGTGGGATGAGGCACAGAATGCACAGAATAACAACGAGCATCTCCAGCAGGCAGTATAGCCACGACGGGAAGGTGGGATTCTAGTCATGGGGCTCAAAGCAAGTTTAAGCCTGGAGAGAGAATTGTTAGAGATGTTAGGGTCTGGGCCTCGGCCACCCTAACAAGCTAGGCTCAACCTCAGTAGGTTAGGGACACAAGAGTGAAAACCAGAGGAAGGGGATTTATTCAAAGCAATCACATAATGCAGAGAAGCAAAGCAATCCAGTGACTCCCACCGCCAGCGAGTCAGTCTCGGGATCCCGACAGGAGATTTGGGGTTAAACCAATGGTTAGAGTTATGGGCAGCCAATAAGTGCTGGTCAAGGTGTGATCCTGCCCACCACTGATCCACAGGTGTCTCAGCTTCAGTCTGCCTTGCAAGGTGGCCTGACCAGCAGTCAGAACTGCATGGAATCTCCTTCTAGAACACAAGGTTCTTCTGCTGGCAAGAGGGTTCTATGTATCCTCTTCTCAGCATGGGATTTTTAGGCAAATCCTGATTTCTTGGAGACCATTGTTTCAATAGTCTGGGAGCCAAAGTCAAGGACAAGGTGTCATGTAGAGTATCTTCAGTCCTGCCAGGATGTTCACACGATCTAATAACGCAAAGCTGTGTGACTTTCTTTCTCCTGTCCATGGACGTGCCTGGTGGCAGCTACAGCCAGAGCAATGGTAATGGAGACCCGCTGGCTCTGGTGAGCACTTAGGAACTTTGGCATGCTAAAAAGATTGTGGTACTGCCTACCCACCCATTAAATCACATGAAATACCAGTTTCGATTCAAAATTGGAACAAAGGCAGTGTCCTCCTAACAACCTCAGCAATGTCCCAAATTTTCTTCTGATAGGGATTGATACTTTGCAAGAAACTCAAAATACCAATTTCTGGCAAACAAGCACACAAACTGTATTGGCGTCCTTCACAAACTTAATCTGGTGAAATGATGTTCAGTGACACATTGAGATATTCCTCAGCACAGGAGACAGAGTGGCCCAGCACAGTCTGCTCTGATTTTAATAATAATAATAATAATAATAATAATAATAAATAAATAATAATAAAGACTCCAAGTCATTTCCTATGGTTTCCTTTGCTTTAAATGGATGCTAACAATGAACATGGTATCACATGCCTATTATTCCAGCAACTGGAAGTAGGAGGATCAAGAATTCTAGGCCAGCTTGGCCCACATAGTGAGATCTTGCTTCACTAGGGAAATCAGGAGAGAGGAACAAAAGGAGGGATAGGTGGATGGTTATGTTGTACAGGCCTTTCCTCTGTGGACTCAGTTTTTAATATTTTAGCCCATGGGCACTGTTGGATCTGGCCCTACAGCAGTTAGGGCTGTTTCTCCCAGCCTCCCATGTGGGCTCATCTCAGAATCTGCACCCCATTCTCTGACATGGTCTCCCCAGGAGCTCTTCCTTTTTCCCACTCATGATGACATTTAATTAACTATCATTTTTGCTTGCTTTTAATTAAGGAAACACTGTTTGCATTCTTTGTGGGATCATCCACTGAATGCCATCTAGACTCTTGACATTTATTTAGGAAATAGAATTTTGCAGAGTTTTTATAGCATGAATATTAGATGATGAGGATAATTTAAAACCCTCTGCAGACAGAGGCTCATGTGCCCTCCTGAATATTACAGAACAGTGAGGTCAGCCAGTCTTGAAATCACAGCTGCACTTCAGGTTCACAGTATCAGTAACAACTTGGAAATCTCAAGTGTGTTTTAAGCTAGCCACCCAAACTTTGGCTATATTTTGTGAAATGATATGTATTTTCTCAACAGCAACAACAACAAAAATCGCAGGGGACTGGAGATGTAACTCCACGAAGAACATTTGTTTAGCATAGGGCAATCCTGGATTTGATTCCTAGAGCCACCAAAAATAACAGTCCTTGGGAAGTGATTCCCTTTACTGCCAGCAGCTTTTAAGCATTGTAATTGTCAAGGGATACCCAATTATTCCCTTAAGTAAAAATTTTGAGATCTAGGTGTGGATTCCTGGAAGATACTCTCATTCTTGGAGGGAGGGCAATGAAGAGAAGAGAAAAAAGTCAGGAAGGGAGGAAGAAAGGAAGGAAGGAAAAAATGGGAGGCAGGGGAGGGAAAAATTGTGCCAACCCTTTATTTATTGCTCTGGCTGCATTCAGGTCATTTCTTCTCTCTAGTCAAGACACTGAGTCCACTTGATGTTAATAAAAGGTTGCTTTGCTGTGGGAAACCTGGCCTCTTCACTATGATGCCTAAGGAGCAGGGGTTGTTAGAGAACTCACATAGCAAAACAAAGCTGAGTCCTTGGTCTTTCCTGGGCATCTCTTAAGAGCTGCACAGGCCAAGGATACAGGCTATAGAGCCCCTTTTTTGGCTCCAAGTTGTCCTACCCTGTTTTCTGTAATCTGGGAGCAACTGTGAACCTCTTAGAAAAGCAAGCTATCAATGTCATACAAAGACCCATGGCTCACACAGGATCCCAGGTCTCAGTAGTGGGGCAAAGATAACCCCTGAGAAGAGAGAAAGTACCACATAGGGCCAGTGTGGAAACAGTAATTGGAGGGACCATCAGAAGATTTCAACTTTCTCAAACTATGTAAGCATATTCTAATCTAGACATACAATATGCATTTATTGAGTATTAATGTCTAAATAATTGGCATATGACCTAATCTTAGCATGGCAGAGTTCTGGCCTCAGAGGCACCTCACTGGAGGGTTTTAGAAGGCCCACTCAAGCAACCATTCTTGCCACCTGAGTTTTTCCTCCTGCATCTTGCACTGAAGAGCTAGTTTTTGGTACTCTGCAGGCAGGTACTACTTTAAAGCAAACATATAATGCCGTATACTTATGCTATATTCTAAGCCCTGGAACCTCCACTTCCTGGGCTCTCTGATGATATCAAGCAAATTAATATTTGTGTGTTGGAGAGAACTGTATTGGTGAGATAAGATGAATCTTCAGCTCAGAAAATTTAAAATATTAAAACATATATATATACATATATATATTTGATTAGGAAGCTTGTGGGTCATTCAGAATGGGAGTTATATCAAGACTCTGGCTTTAAATTGGCTTGGAATCCCAGTTCTGCTACAGATGAGGCTTGAGCAAGCTGTTGCACCTTCCAGTGCTTCGGTTTTCACCTTTGTGTAGAGTTAGTAGGAACTCTTTCACAATTGCTTTCAGAAGGAATAAAGTAGTATTCTTCTAAGGTCTGAACTAAAGACTAAAGACCTGTGACTACATGTCCATGTAGGGACCAGGTGATGAAGTAAACCCAGTGTCCAGTCCCGCCCACCACTTCCTGAATTATAAGGTGAGCAGCAACGCTAAGCTCCATGTGCATGTCACCTGCGTGCCTGGTGCTCAGACCTTTCAACCACGGCTCCCAGTCACCTCTCCCTGTTTAGCGTCTCACAAAACTAGCCTCACAGAATTTTCCAGAAACTTTGCCCCTGTTAGTTTTTATCTAATCACTAGAGGCATGATAAAAAGTTCTCAGAGATGCCGGCCTGGCAGTCAGAAATGTGTCTGAGCTAACCAGATTTCCTGAATTGGGGAGGGAGTGGTGGTTTCAGTCCATGCTGGCACACCATATTCCTGAAGATAATGCCA
This sequence comes from Ellobius talpinus, assembly GCA_001685095.1. NCBI lineage: Eukaryota > Metazoa > Chordata > Mammalia > Rodentia > Cricetidae > Ellobius > Ellobius talpinus. The sequence continues at coordinate 16,715 of LOJH01008644.1, forward strand.
ACATGGCCAGACTTTATTTGAACCTGTATGCATTCGAGAAGGTCCTGGCTTCCCCAGCTATAACTGTTGCTGCAGCTGTTGAGCCAATCAATATCAGCAGAAGAACCCTACAGAGAGCTGCATCCAAAAAAAAAACAAGGCTGAGTGGAAATCATATGTAAACTGGAGGACCGTGGCAGTGTCCACAGCGATGCAGGGCTCCAATAGCAAGGACGCCTCAGAGACCAGATGCCACCTAGCCTTGAAGGCATACACACACCGTATGCTACAGCATTTCAGACTACGTCAGTAGAGCAAAGACACTCCATCAGACTCCCGTCCAGCTGCATGCGCTGAAGGCTAAAGATCCGCATCACAGTTCTCAATGATGCCCGGGATTCATAAACACGTGTGGCGCTTGGACCCCTTGGCCACTGGTGAAGGAACTCAAGAGAAGGGTTAGATAGTGAGGAAACTGTGTTTTCCTTCCAGGTTATCAGTCTAGTAGGTGCTGCTGTTGGAGTTACACTCAGAGAAGGCACAACCAGAGTCTACATGGTCTGAGACCTCTACCTACCTCTCATGTATATATCCACCGCACAGTCAAGAACAAGCGGGGCCAGAGGAGGTCTCTGTTTGATAATTTTTGTTGCATTGTCTGACATTTGTGGTAATGCAACTGCAAAAATCATCTGTTGAGAGTGTTGGATGGTCTTGTCACCTAGGATATGAAGAAAAACACTTGAAAACATCCTTTCAAAAGTGGAAGCTACTATATTCTTCAAATGGGCCAGTCTTAAAGACTGAATGAGGTTAGAACATTCATTGGTCTTCATCTACGCCAGAAGAGAAATAATGTCATCAACAAGTTATTGTTTAGCAATGTTGTTATGCAGAATAAAGACCTGCTGAGTTCTGCCCTCAGAGACCTCCCCATAAACACCACTGCTTTAAAATATACTTGGTCTAAATCTGTGTGCTACGCCAAGTCAGACAGGTTACTAATGTTGGAGTAGTAATGGTATTGGATACACTATACACACCTTGAAAACTGTTGGTGACTTTGACCTCATCCAAGAGGGTTTCCCGTGGAGTTTAAAGTCAGAGTGAAGAATGCAGATCTCTGCAACGACATTGATCAGCATGACTGGCACCACTGGTGAGGGCAAGGTGGACAGGGCTAAATGGAGTTGCGGCCTACATTGCATCTCCTTCCTGTTCTACTGCTGACAGGGTTGTGATTGAGGTTTGCAATCAGCTGGAATCATCTTGGTCTGTGTGGGTCTTCAGTTCATCTATCCCTGATCTTTATTCAGATTGCTTCAGAGTTCATAATGAGTAATCATGTGTGGCATTTTGAAAGTACCGTTTAAAAAATAAATAATTTGTGTCTTTTGAAAAAGTAGAGGGAGATACCTATGTTTTAATCCCAGGTCTACCCCTCCTAGCTATGTAAACTTGGGTTACCTTATTGCTTCATGGGAATACTGAGCTACGTGAGTATTTGAATCCTTGAAGTAAATTAGTTAATGTAGCATTAATTATTGCAAGGATTAATTAAGCATTCTAAAATGATCAGCATGGTATATAGCATATATCCAATAAATTATGCTATGCTTATTCTTCAAGCATATGTATTTAAAAATAATCTTATTATATTATGATTACTTTAAAATATTTTACTAGGATAAGTATATGTAAGAAAGCACACAAAGCACCTATTTCTCAGCATACACTCAGTATGCATAAGGACACTGTGCTTGTAGAGCCCTCACCACCATTCAGCTCTGGAACATTCTAGTTATCCCACACAAAAATTCTGAACTCCTCAGAGATAACTCTGTGCTCTCCCTTGAGCTCACTCCTGGAAATAACTTCTAACCCTAGAAATTGATCTAGTCTAGGTCATTTGTATAAGCAGAGTCACATAATGACTGTCCTTTGTGTCTAGCTTGTTTCGTGTGGCAGGATTTCTTTTGGGTGTCTCAGTTCAGGTCAGGTACCAGGCTCTGGCGTCTGAAGCGATGCGTCGAGGTCAAAGTGCATGGTGGAGAGATACTCCTTGCCTGGTAACAGCTCAGAAGAAAAGGCTAGACGACGAGGTGAGGGTCCCTTTACTCCCTTCAAAGCTTTCCCCCTGGTGACCTTATTTCTTCACACTAAACTCTTAACAGTTCTTTGACCTTCTAATAGCATCACAGACTGCCAAGCAAGCCTTCCACACACTGCCTGCGGGGAACACATTCATATAGCAAGGAGTGATAGATAGCACCACTATACTATAGTTTGGATCAAATAACTTTTTGTTGTGGGGGCTGCCATGTGCAATTTGGGAAACTTACCCACATCGCTGGTCTCTACCTACACTTTTTCCCCCTTCCTTGGCAATCAAAAAACGTCTAGACATTGCACTCACCTTCTGGGTGAATTTAATTCACCTAGTTGCTTCAGACTAAGAACGACTGTTCCCTAGATCATGGATGCCTACATGAACTGTAAAAGACTCACCATGGATGGAGTACATAAAGTTCTGTCTTAGATCTTTCCTACCTTACAGTAGGGAGATATTTTCACCATTTTCCTGGGAAAACTGGAGAGACAACCAAAGGTTCCCCAGAGTGGCACACGGCACTGTTAGTGTCTAGATTAGCCACACTTGACTAAATCAGCATCAAGAACAATGTCAATGCAGAGCTAGAAATGGACAAAAGTAAACGCAAATGAGAGTGGGCTTTGATGCCACCACTGCAAATATTTAATAATTTTGTCAAAATTGCATATAATTATATATAACTACACACACACACACACACACACACCTGCACATACAAATTGTAGGGTTGTGTTCTCAGTGAGACAGCAAAAAGTTGCAGCACACAAACCTTTGAATAGCAGTTTCTCTTGTTTTCTCCCTTGGGAAGAGAAAACGTCACCAAGAGCTCAGAGCATGGCATCTGAGGAGAACTTTATCAGAGTTATTTGCTATTGTTGCTTATTAAATAAGATTCCTAAATCTAGACCAGCAAGATGGTTCAAGAGGTAAGGACGCTGCTGCCAAGCTAAGCCTGCCAACCTGAACTGGACCCCCAGACCCCACATGGTGAGACTGGCTCTTGAAAATTGTTCCCTGACCTACACACACACACACACACACACACACACACACACACACACA
>LOJH01008645.1:0-27193 GCA_001685095.1 Ellobius talpinus
CTGCCCCCTCCCCCAACTCTGGGGATGGGGGGTATAGAAAAGGATGGGGGCCCTGGGGGAGGCGGGCAGTGTGCCGGCTGCGAGGAACCCAGAGCAGCCGCGGTGGGACAAGAAGCACTGACTTCAGACAACTTGAGAGGGCCGCGAAAAAGTTGTAGAAAGTGAGTTTCACATAAGCACGAGCAAAGTTAAAAAGAGAGAGAGGGGGGGGGAGGAGAGAGAGAGAGAGGAGAGAGAGAGAGAGAGAGAGAACTAACAAATTTACAGATTAGAGATGAAGCCTGGAGTTTAACGAACGCAGTTTAGGGAAAGTCAGGATATAGATGCTGGTGAACAAAAGGTATCACACACAGGTTGGGGCGCCCCTAAACAAGAACTGCTGTGGGACACAGCCCCCACCTCCGTTTACGCTACAGGGGAACACGGCCTTCACTCCCAAGAGGACACTTAAAAACCTGTGTGGGTGAAGTACGCCTGTAATCCTACCACTTGGGAGACAGGAAGATCAGGAGTTCAAGGTCATCCTTGACTAACACAAGCTCAAGACCAGCCTGAACGCTATGAAACCCTATCAACAATTACGGGATGGAAACATACACACGCACGCGCGTGTGATAGCTCCAGGAACCACCAGGTGCAGTCTATGCCATTTCAAAAGTCACTTGAAGCAAAGGCACAGAACCCTAAGGCAGACATTCCCAGCCCCCCATTAGGAGCACTGAAGCATCAGGTGCAGGGATGGACACTTGTTCCTGCTCTCAGGAAGTTGATAGATTCCACTAGACTTGGGGAGATGGAGGGTGTCGCTGAAAGCAAACCCCTGTGTCATTAACTACCAAAACCACCAAGCAGGTGGCAGAAGATGGCATCAGATGAAGGGTGTGGGTGACAAATGAGGCAAACAAGATCAGAAGTGGACCAGGTATTGGAGGGAGCAGCAAGAAGGATAAGTCAAGTCAGATATTCGATGGCAAGAAAGAAGCTCTGCCACCCTCTCTCAGTTCTGAAGCTAGGAAAGGACGAGGTTGCATAGTGGGAACAGGTTAAGCATGTGAACGGATGTATTCTGTACCATGGCAGACGTTCTAGAAAAACAAAGATTAGCCAGGATTCAGTCTGCAAGGTGAATGCTCCCAGCAGGAGACTGCTGTGTGGCCAGTATACTTGTACAAAGATCTGGACTTAAGTTCTGATTCCACAACCATAACCTCAACACAAACCACTTAACCCCAAGAAATCTGTTTTTCTCAACTGCAAGACAGGCATGATGACACCAGCCCTCTGAAGCCCTGAAGACAATGAGCTAACTCCCTAGGCGCCTGTGAGCCAGCGAGCACATACCAGCTGGAACAGGTATGGGTATAATGAGGCGAGAGGATGAACTATGAGGGAGACCCCCTCCATCTCACCCGGGGCTCTACTCACCCTTCCGGAGACCACCAGAGCAAGTGAACAACTGAATGGGCTTTCTCCATGTGCAACTTTGTGGGGGCAGGGCCAAGCCTGCAGTGCACACTGTAATCCCAGCATTTAGGAAGCAGAGAGATTGCAAGATCACTTCAAGTTTGAGGCCAGCCTGGGCTATAGAGTGACTCTGTCTCAAAAAAAAAAACTTAGGAGTACAACAAACTTCCCCAACAAGAAAAGAAGGAGCCATCCTCCTGCCTCAGGAAACTCTCGAGGTCCTCTGCTGCCTAGTATATGGTATTTGGGCCAGCTCTCTCCAGGCCGCCCAAGCTGTGTGAAGACAAGCCATGAGCTTGGGGTTGGGGTCTAGCTCCACGGTAGACCCCATGCTCAAACCATGGTTTCGTCCCAAGCACACCCCCCTCACCCCCTCCCAAGGAAGGAAGTCCTGAATTGACTCCTCTTGCTGCCCTCTGACCTTTAAGACATGAAAGACTAGCTTGCTGCAACCTCCTCAGGCACAATAACACAGCAGACCTCTCAAAAAGTTCTTGCTTTCCGGCTTGGCTGCTCTTTTCAGATGCAAACCATTCTGGCTTCTAACTCCTTTTGTAGCCAAGGCTAGCCTTGAGCTCATCTCCCTCCAGGTGTGCAGCACACACCTGGCTTTCAGACATTCTTCACTCTCAACGGTCCACAGAGCGTGGCTGACAGCCTTAAATTCTACCCTATAGAGTTCTGCAACTTCTTCAGACACCTTTCCGTGCAGCCAGGATGCCAGGCCTCAGAACTGAATTAAACCATTCTTGGTTCACATACAAAGCCGATTTTCTTTGACTTCTCAAAGTAAGGGAGTTCCTTGTGAGGTCTTTTGACTCAGATGAAGCTAATCAACTTAAAATAGCAGCATCAGGCAAGACAAGCCACGTTCTTGAAACTGCTTGAAGACTATGCTCCTAGATAGAAGATGTGATGGATGTCAAGAGCCTGGAAGATGCCATGGGGGGAGGGAGGGTCTGCCACAGTCCCACAGAGAAGGTGGCCTCAAAACAGTGCCATGTTCTGTCTTGAACACGGACAGATGACTCAAGCCACCAGAGCTGATAAAGTACCTCTTAAAAGACATCTGACTCTCAACCCTCATCCTGTATTCATTGGGCTTTTCCAGTGGTACTCATTCCAATAAACCGCCAGCAAACATGGGGACAGGTGTCATGCTCCGAGTGAAGCATGTATCACTATGCATGGCTGTCCTGGGTCACTGGAGCACAAGGTAAGAACTGTGTAAACTTGGTTTCTCAGCTATACAGAAATAAAATGAAGCTGGACGGTGGTGGTGCACACCTTTAATCCCAGCACTCGGGAGGCAGAGACATGGGGATCTCTGTGAGTTTGAGGCCAGTCTGGTCTACAGAGTGAGTTCCAGGACAGCTCCGGCTATACTGAGCAACTCTGTCTCGAAAAACAAACAAACAAACAAACAAACAAGATGAGCCTCCAGGCCAGATCACCAAGTGGATAGCAGTACTGTGTGGGAGTCAGTAGTAACAGCCACACCTGTTTGAAAAGCCATGGCCCTGAGTACTGTGCCTGCAGCATGCAATGCCCCAGGGAAGGAGGGATTGTTGCTGCCTTCAAGTACAGGACAGGAGCCACCTACGGCTCCTTTAAAGCCACATAGAGGAAGTCACTACATCTTCTGTACAGCTAGCTGCACTGATTCCAGACAGGGAGACCTTCCTAGAGCAAAGGCTATGAGGTCAGGATGGATGTCAGCTGTGAACTTGCCCTTCAGTGCTCAGTGTGAAGCAGCCAACACTCCAAATGACATCCAATGCCCCCACAACTCCGGAGGTCCCCCTAATAACAACACATAGCTCCACATTCTGCTCTTTCTTCCCACAGCGCCCTTCCCTTTCACCAGGTGAACCCTACTAGCCTTGCCTTCTAAGCCAGTTCTCTCCCCCTACCAACAAAGCTCCTCTAACTCTGGGCTGTCCAGGGAAGCAGCGCTAGCTGTATGTAGCAGGTTAAATTAATCACAATCAAGTGAAAATTAAACCACAGGTCCTCGGCTGCAGTAGCCACCCACATTCTACTACATGTCCAAGAGCCACTATTTTGGGTGCACGACACAGAATGCAAACAATCCCATTATCAGAGAAAGTTCTGGATAGGGCTGCCCTGAGCCCCTCCTCCTTACCTCCCCTACTGTTCCTTATCTCCCCTCCTTTCCTGCACCCTGCCATTCCACTGTAAAATCTCCTATCAGCCTTGCCTCTTAAAGAGGACTGGACTCATTTCCATGAGATTACAGCTCCCTAGAGGGCAGGCATGGGATCTTCCTTGGCTTCCTGTGGAAACTATGGACAGAGCACCTTGCTAACAATGGCGGAATAACTTGTGTTGGCCGAACTGAATGCAACACTACACAGGAGCCTCATCTACACCCTTCCCCACATTCCAGGCTGCAGGCAGATCCTGTCCATAGCAGACATTCTAATGATTGCCAGGAGGGTCCTGCTTTAGGGCTCTCCAAAGCTGCCAGGAAATGTTCATTTCCTATCCCCCTGCAACCCATATGGAGGCTGCAAGCAAATGACCAGGACCTGGCTGCTGGTAGTGAAGCTAAAAATAGCCTCAGAGCCAACAGCATGGAGTTAGCAGGACTTGTTGCTAAGGAGACAGCCACAGAGCAAGCAACCAAGCAGGAGAAGGTGTCAGACATTCTCCAGGAGAGCAAAGGCTGGACTGGTGGACTCAAAGTTGACAGGGGTCCAATGCTCCCACCTAGAGATGGTCTGCCTTCTGGGAACTCCTGACTAGTGTTCAAGTGGGGGTAAATATTCCCCCCTGCCCCTCAGTACCTCATCTCCATGGCAACCACCAGGACTGGGGTAAAGTACCAGCCCCTGGAAGGGAGGCCTCTGCCTGGAGCTGGTTGTTATGGCAACATCTCCCCCCCTTTCCTGTCATTCTCTCCCTCCTGGCTTCTCCTGAGGGATGAGGTGGGGGTCAAGACTTAGCTTAACCACCAGGACCAGGAAACACAAGCTTCCCAACAAGACTGAGCAGCCAGCGGCTCGAGGCTCCAGGGAGCCCAGGAAGGTCAGTGGGTCACAGCATGGGGCAGTGCATCCTCTCCTTTGGTCCTTCACAGGTGACCCTGCCAGAGAGGCCCATAGGGAGATTTAAAAACACAGATGTCTAGGCCCTGCTGACGTGGATCGGCAGGCATGGATGGGGGCCAGGACTCTTAAAACCACAGTAGAAAATTCTAACATCAGACAAGTGGGGAGACCTCAGAAAGCTCAGACTGTGGGATACAAGTGAGGAACTGAGTCCGTAAGAGAATTGAGCCCACCAGAAGGGTCAGAGCCACCAGGTGAGATGGACATGACCTAGAAAGGAGGGGCACTCCCACACCTCAATGCAGGTGTCCCAGGAAGGCTACCACACCTCCTGGGCCTTTCCCTTCAGCCACTGTCTGGCTAGGTCCTGAGCTGAAATCAAAGCAATGGACAAGCTGTTCCCTGGGGCAGATAGCAGAGGGTGGGGGGGGGCTGGGAAGCCTGCTTCCCACAGCTCAGGCAGATGATTCAGACTAAAAGAGAAATCCATCCTCAAAAGTAAGGCAAAAAGGTCACCATGGCAACCATGGGTGCTAGTCTGATTGATTTTACATTGCTGTCCCAAACCCGGGGCCCAGAACCTTATCCCCAGCTCAGAAGAACAGTAGTTGGCCTAACGCCACACACCCTACCCCTACTGACCAGATCCATTTCCTGGAGTCAACTGTGAGCCTGCCAGAAACACACCTACACAGGGATCGTTGAGCCTGGAGCACCTGCAATAGCCCGGCAGGGGGAGGAGCTCTAAGGAGGGTCGAGAAGGTGGAAGACATGAGCTGCCATGCTTCTGTTACAGCCTAATTGTGTGCCTAGGACCCACCACACATAAACCACAGCCACCATTCAGGACAGCATGCAATTAGACGGTAAATTATGTGGTAGTGATGCTTCCTACATGTGCTGAGGGAAATCAGAGGCTGCCAGAACCTCAAAGGCAGGAAGATTCTGGGGCTGTGTCCCAGGAATAGACATAACCTCTACGCTTTAGGGCAAGGTGCACAGATCTGGAGGTCACTTGCAATGGCACTGTCTTCCTGGGAGCGCAGCGAGGGCAGATGTGAGATGCACAGGGTCAGCTGTATACATTTCTCCTTCGAGAAGAAGTGGCCTGGAGCTGCTGTACGTGAGGGAATTCTCACTAGCGGCGTCTAACACAGAGGCTAGAGGATCAGCCAGGAACCCAGTCCTTTCTTCTCGCTCACTCCCTATCTCTGCACATTCTGGTCTAGCCCAGGCACCCATCCCTGAGCCGTCCCTAGCTTCCAATCCTCTCAATCATTCCTACCCTTGAAAGCCCCAATCCACCAGGCCTGCCTGTGGGCTCCTGCTACCATCTTCCTCATGCCACCCTGGCCAGACATCCGCCTACTTCCTCTGCAGCTCCGGAGCCAGCCCCCAAACCAGCCTCCTTTCCCGATATCCCAAGGCTGCTAGGTCTGCAGTTCCACTTCTGTCTACACCTGAGGACCAGGGCAAGAGGCGCGCTGGAGAGCCTGCAGGGGTGAGAGGAGGCTGTGCTGCAGATTCAGACCTCCCTTCTGAGAAAATCAACGGGAAGTGTGTGGGGTCTGAGACTGGTCGGGTGTTGACAGCGATGACAGGATCCTAAGTGACCACCTAGCTTCTCTAGCCAGTCTAATGGGACTGCGGGACATCATCTGCTCGACGTAGATGGGATCAAAGGAAGCCCAAGAGGCTGACACTTAAGCAGAAAGACTTTGAGGGCAAGTTTGCTCAAGTGCTGGATGTTGTCGCCCTGGAGAAACCTGAATCCGCAGAGGTGCTAATCACATTCAGCAGGGAGAGTGGGCCAAGAGGAACCAAGTACACCACCCTTCCTCCAGGACCCAGGGGTCAGAGAAAGACTCAGTGGACCACCATTCTGATTCAGGCACGCAGACCTGAGTTTCCGGGTCCAGAGACGATGGGAGGAGCCCAAGCAGACTAGCCGGCTCTTGCTGGAAACAATAGGATGGCCTCCATCTCCATCCGAAAGAGAACATTTAAATCAAAGCCTTCAGTCCTTTCCGGTCTTCCTACCCCCAGGGTTTGGAAAGTGAGAGCGGCAACCCCAGTGGAACCTTCCAATCACCTGAACTGTCACTCAATTTCCCCAATGTAATTAATCCGCCCCAGGCAGTGATGTCTAAACAAACAGCTCCACGTGACCCTAGTGCTCAGTGAGGTCTTCCTCGTGCCAGGGATGCAGCATGGGGGGGCTCTGGGCTAAGTTTAGGTTCGGTTCCTATCAGAGGCCGAGTGCTTTTCAAACATCCCCCCGGGGGTTGGGGCTGATGTCCAGCCTGCTGAGGCACTGCCCCGAGATGAGAGCTTCAGTGACTCAGAAAGGTCCAGGAGCCTGTCTCTGGATGCCTGTGGAGTGACTGAGGGCAACACACACTCGAACACACTGGGGGTGGTTTGTTGTTATTATTAGAATAACACTCCCGCCCAAGCTGGCCTCACCTTCTGGGCCCAGGTCATCCTCCCACCTCAGGCTGGCACTGGGCCTGTGGGATGGACAGCACACCTAGCTGAGCACCCTCAGGATGATAAAGTAAGTTTAACTACACCTTTGCTGTCTGAACTCCCCCCTCCCCAATTTCCTTGCAAATAGCATCGAGATTTAAATATACAGAAGAGAGGACTGAGTTGTTCCTTTTGTTCAGCCCACCTGAGCTGGAAGACAAATAAAGACAGGTGCTGCCTGTTGGCTGGTACAGGCTGGGAAGAGTGGCAGTGCCAGGGCAATGGGGAGTGCTCCCTGTCATGGCACTGTAAACAACAAAACTCTACTCCTTATAGCGGACTGGAGAGGTGAAACCTGGACGATCAGGGTGAGGGGCTGAAGTTAGGGAGAGCTGATTCTCAGGCTCATGCCTGTAATCCTAGCACATTGGAGGTGGAGGCTGGAAGACCAAGAGTTTGAAATCACCCACATCTATATAACTTCATCCGCATCTATATAATGAGCTCAAGGCCAGCCTGAACTGACAAGATACCTTGCCTCAAGATAAAACAAAAACAAAAGGAATGCTCTCTGGCTGGCCCAGGAAGTTCTTCAGGAAGCTGAACGCTCCTGTTTCTCCTTGTCTTGGTCTTGCTGTAGGTCCTGTCTGTCTATTTCTATTATTACCCCATGGTCACTCAAGGTTTAATGCTAGCTGCTCAAGAACAGCTTGCCCCAGACCAAGCAAAAAGTACCCCTTCCTGCAAAATGCTCTTCCCCACAATGGGGTACACAGAAAGGTAACCCCCACCACAGGAACCAATGGGAAAAAACGAGCTAGACTCTCCCCAGGATGGCCTGGAACTCACTCTTAGTCCGGGACAGTAAGTTCTCTCAATTCTGCCTGTTCTACCTGACCCTCAGTAAAGGTCAAACACAGCCTCCTACTGGCCCTGCTCCTGAAAACCTTCTCTTTGAGCCCCCCACACCACACCAAGAGTTGGCATGTTAAAATGCAGCCAGATTCTCTCTGCTTCCAGCTGCAGACAGCCTAATTTCTCACCATGGCATGAAGGTCCCCGATGGTCGAACCAGCAGCTTCCTCTTCTCACATACCCTCCCAACCCTGTACTGCGTATTTCTTGTTGTCTCAGACGGACCAGCAGCTTTGAATCTTCCTCTCCTCTCCCATTCCTTTTCCGAATTGCCTTGGTGATAGTCTCCAAGGAAGCCCCCCTCCGTGAGCTTCCCTATCATCCCCAGGGGGTCGTGATCCTCCTCTAAGCTCTGAAAGCACTGGTCAGATCTGGTCTGCCTAACACAGCCTTGCTCAGTCTTCCAGCCTCCACCATACAGTGTCTCTGAGACAGAGTCTGTGTCACCAGCACAATAAATTGGGCCTTTAGGCAATGCTGAGTTAAGGCTCTTTAATTCCCTTTAATAGACCCTGAGCCCAGGTGGAGCTACAGCATGAGGGCCCTTTCTCCCTAGGAGCAGGACCTCATCTGGACCTCCCTGATCAATGGGCAAAAGTGTACGTGTGTGTGTGTGTGTGTGTGTGTGTGTGTGTGTGTGTTTCCTGGTTGCTTATTTTGTTTTTGTTTTTCTGAAACAGTCTCAGTTGGACCAGAACTCAAGGTAGACCAGGCTGGCCTAGAACCTGCAATCTTCCTCTTCCTCTGCCTCCCGGGTGCTGGGAAGTGTGTATCACCATGCCCAGGTGTTTGAAACAGTCTCCAGTAGCTCAGGCTAGCCTTGAACTTTTTGGTCTTCCTGCCTTTACCTTCCAAGTGATAGAAGCACCATCACACTTGGTTTGTGCATCACTGGGGATGGATCCCAGGACTTCCTGCATAATAGGTAAGCATTCTACCCACTAAGCCACACCCCCAGCCCACTTCCTTTTCTGGGTGTTTTACTGTGCATATATCTTCGCACCATGTGCATGCAGTGCCCATGGAAGCCGGAGCGGGTGTCAGATCCCCTAGGACTGGAGTTATAGACAGTTGTGAGCTGCCATGAAGAGCAGCCAGTCCCTTTAGCCGCTGACCATCTCTCCAGTCCCCTGGTCGTCTTCTAGGATTTTAGTTATTTTTGTTTTTCAATTATATGTGTGAGTGTGCAGGTGAGTGCAGGGACCCACAATGGCCTGGGCCTGAAGACGCCATTAGACAGATGCCTTGGAACTGGAGTTACAGGCACTTGGGAGCCCACAGATGTGGAAACAGTGACAAAAGGGTCCTCTGCAAGGGCAGCCAACACTCTTAAGCTCCCAACCTTCTCTCCAGCCCCTAAATTGCATTTGTGGATGTGCTTACATGCCATGGTATGTGTGGTCAGAAGATAATTTGGGGAAACTGGTTCTCTCCTCCTACCATATGGGTCCCAGGAATTGAATTCAGGTTGTCAGGCTTGGCAACAAGTGCCTTTACCTGCTGAGCCATCTTGCTGGACCACACCCCAGCCCTCTTATGAACAGTGCAGGGGGTTGGGTGGTCTTATATGCATGCTAGGCATCTACCTTATCCCTTTTTTGGTTTTTGAGAGTTGGTCTTGCTATGACTATGTAGTTCTGATCGGCCTGGAACTCACTATATAGACCAGGTTAGCCTTGAACAGAGATCCATCTGCCTCTGCCTCCTGAGTACTGGGATTATATTCATGAGCCTCTCCTATCCAGCTCTGGGCCTTTAGAATCTGTGTCTAAAACAACAGAGAAGGGAGGGGCACAGTGATGAAGACAGGAAAGCAGGACTCTAGCTCCAAGCCCAAATGATCTACAGATTATTTTATAAGCATTTTCCTAAGGGTGCTCTGTAGATTGTGAGCACCGAGACATCACTTAGGACATTTAATTTAGAACTGATGTTTGCAGCAGTACAGGTGAAGGAGGGCTAACGGATTATGATTCCAGCTCTTCCCACCCCTGAACAATAAATGTCTAGAATTCCTGGAGCTGGGCAATCTATGTCTATCACATTATAAATCAGGACAGTGAATTGATCAACTAATCTGGAGCAGAAGCTAAGACTCTGCTAAAACCAGGCCTACAGAATTCTACTCCAGCATTATCTTAATCCAATTTTACAACTTCAGACCTAGCCCTGAGAAAACAGCAAGTCAAGGGCAGGGCAAGGGCACCGGGGAGCAGTGCTGAGAGGAATGAGTGAGGGTCCACCCAGATGACAAGATCTGGGGAGGTCAGCAAGCCAGGGGGCCTCCCTTCTGAATTCAAGGCACCAAAGAAAACTAGGAGACCCAGGTCTGGGTGCCATACAGAAGTAACCTGAGAAAGGGAGTTGGTTTTGGCCAGAGGACCTTCCTAAGGCCATTTATGGCTCTGTTCGAACTAACCTAGGCCATCTTTGCTCTCTCCCTCTCCCCCCCCTCTCTCTCTGTGTGTGTGTGCACGCAGGTGAGCATGTCTGTGGAGGTTAGAGGACAGATCAAAGGAGTCAGCTCTCTTCCTTCACCAGGTGTGTTCTAGGGACCAAACTCAGGTCATCAGGCTTGGTGGCAAGTCCTTTACCCTGAACCATCTTGCTGTCCTGATAAAGAAACTTATTACAGAACTGGGGGTTCAGTTCAGTGGTAGAACATGTGCTTAGTGTGCACATGTAGGGGACACTAGGTTCTGTCCCAAGCATCAAACCAAATATAACCAATGTCAGGCTATGCTTCAGGTCTGTGGTGACGGTAACGCTCCTGGCACAGGCTGAGGTCAGTGAAGCTCAACCCTTCCCAGAGGTCATTCTTAGGCATAGCCAACAGCTGTACCCTGGGTACTACCCCTTACTTATTTTCTCATGACTAAAAAGTGGGGACTGTTCTGAAAGCTGCTCTTTCTGTGCCCGAAGTGAATTCTCCAGTGTGCAATCTTCTACCTTGAGCTGGAGACCAGGTTGGCTACCTACTGAGTTCCAGGACAGTCTGGGCTACAATGGGAGACCCCGTTTCAAAACAAACAAATTGACCCAAAGGTAAGCCTTTTGCACCTATAATCCCAGCATTTAAGAGATGGCAATAGAGTTCACAGCTCCAAGAGTCAAGTTTCAAGGCCACCCTGGGTTAACTGAAACCCCCTCTCAAGACAAACACCAGAAACCGCCCCAGCCCATCCACTTATCACAGCAGCAGTCCCTTTCTGACATTTTCCAAAGCCTGGATGTGCAAAGGTCAACCTAGGAGGCTTTTTCTGATTATGGCCTTCACGGGAGCCCCTTTAAAATGCTCTCAGCCATTTGGTAATGTTTCAGTAAAGCTGTGGCAGCTGCAAATGTTCCTATCCTATCCAGGGTGGCCAGGCACTCCCAAGAGCAAAAGCTGAGCATGGCAAGAGCGAGGAACATCCGGTCAAGTGGCACCCACTCTATGGGGCTGCTGCTTTGCGCTCAGCTTTATTGGTCTCCACGGCAAACTGCTCAGGTGATCACACCTCGTTCACCTCAGTGTCCACAGACCCTCACAGGAGGCCCCTGCTCAGGGCGTGCAGGGTGATTACTTATTAAATGACATGTGGCCCAGCAGGAGGTGACCCTCTAGACACTCACAGACTGTTCTTCCGGAACACACAGGAAGCAGTCTGTCAGAACCTCAGGTTGTAAAGCAAAGAGGAAGCCACATTTGTTAAAACTCCCAGAAACAGCAGCAGCAACACAAATGGTCAATAAAGATATGAAAAGATAACTTAGCCTCACTTGTTAATTGGGAAATGACAATTAGAATCATAACAAGAGACCGCTTTCCTACCCATTCCATTAGGGGAGCAGGGAGCGCGGCAAGGAGCTAGCTAGGGTGTAAATCAGAATCAGTGTGTCCCTTTCCTAGCAATTTGACAGATTTTATAAAATACAAAATGCACACCACTCCTTCCACTCAGGATTCTCTTTCTAGGATGTGGTGTTATGGAAACACAGAAGCAGGCTAAGCCTAGCATGCATGCAGATCCTGCTTCAATCCCCAGCACACACACTGATCTGGAGGCACACAACTATAATCCAGGCACCTAGGAAGTGAAGGCAGAAAGGGCTGAAGCTTAACTCATCTTCAATTACATACCAGGTCTGAGGCCAGCCTGAGCTACCCGAGACCTTCCTCACACATATCAAGGACCTTTTACTGCCACAGCATGCCTGGACAGCAAAATACTGTGACATAAATGGCCAGCAGGGAGTCTGGTTAAAAAAAAAGTCATAGTGCTGGGTGGTGGTGGCACAAGCCTTTAAACCCAGCACTTAGGAGGCAGAGGCAGGTGGATCTCTGTGAGTTTTGAGGCCAGCCTGGTCTACAAGAGCTAGTTCCAGGACAGGCTTCAAAGCTACAGAGAAATTATCTCAAAAAACCAACCAAACAAACAAACAAACAAAAAGAAAAAAACCATGGCAATTCACAGTGAAAATATAATAGTAATTATGTGGCTAAACTGGCCACTTTATTGGAAGTGAAAACCCAAAGTGTAAAGTGAAACTACAGAATGGTTCCACTCATAAACACAGACCTATGAGGCAGTGTTAGATTCTTAGACACACACACAAAGAGAAAAAGCTGTGACACGCATCCACCAAACAGCATCAAGTATCTCTAAACGTATTTTGTTATCTATATGTGTGTGGTTTTGGAGACAGTATCTTACACTGTAGCACAGCTAGCCTGGAGTTCACTAGACAAGGCATTCTGACTGAACCTGTGGTCATCCTCCTGCCTCTGCCTCCTCTGAGTACCACTCTGATCTCAGTGTGCACTATTATGCCCAGCTCTAAAGCATAATAAAAGAATTAAAACTGTGTGTGGGAGAGTCTTGTAAAATAAGAATGTGCTTGTGTAATATGTACTTTGTTGTTGTTGATGTTTTTTTTTTACAAAGTCCTATCTTAGAAACTAATAAAAGTAGGTATGAGCAAGATGGCTCAGCTGGAACATCTGCCAGTCAAACCCAATGAGCTAAACCTGGGGCGTGTGGAAGGGTGGGAGAACAGATTCCACAAAGGTGTTCAACCTCTACATGTACTTCAAATGTATATTTATAATACATATAGCATACACAAGTACATATATAATAATTTGCCTGGTGAGGTGGTACCTGCCTTTAATCTGAGCACTTAGGAGGCAGAAGCAGGAGGATCTCTGTGAGTTCAAGGCTAGACTGGTCTACATAGAAAGACGGTGTCTCAAAAATAACAACAGTAACTAAGCTCCTAAAAGAGCCTTAAAGGTTGTATGTTCTTTATTAATTCATATACTTCTGTGTTTAGTATTCTTTCTTCATGAAGCCCACTTCAGGTAAGTCTGTCCATTGGGTCAGCTTGGTGCTGAAGTCTGAAAAACCACAGGTGGGAACCACTAAAGCCAGCATTTGCACAATGCCTCCTAAGGCCTAGGAACAAAGCCCTCCCTCCCCTTCAGGAATGTGATGATTTTACTCCTGGCTGGACAGCCTAGGGTGGGGGCAGGGTGCACCTAAGGGCAGGAGGGTGTGGGGAGACCACAGATTGTTACAATCACAACACAATATCATCTGATAAGCCTGAGGATGCCTGAGCCAGAGCCCTACCTTCAAGCTGGAATTCTGGGATATACCAGATACCTAGCACCTAGAATATGGGAGGCCTGCCTTGAAGTGAGTTAGGATCGCCAGGGTGAAAATGTTACTGAGTCCTAACATCCACCATGGAGTCCTAACACTGGGCTGATTTTTGGAGGTCACAGGGTTGAAACAATGGGAAACAGCCAGAACCTGTATATGTGATGGGGCACTGGGGAGCTGCCATGAGCCCTGTAACAGGGCTCCGTCATTTGGTACAGCAGGGCCAGCAGACAGAAGACAGCAGCCCTCCGCTTGCTGGCTGGAAGTCCCATTCAGAGATGAAGGAAATGGTCGTTTTCCTCATCACCTATTCAAGTTTATTTCATTTGTGCAATGTAAGTTATGTATTTATTATTTTAAAAGACAGGTCTCACTTGCTATGTAGACCAGGGCTAGCCTTTGAATTCAGAGATCCAGAAGCCTTGACCTTCTGAATGCTGGGATTAAAGGCACAAGCCATCTTCGGGACTTTATCTTGGGCAGGTGAAAAGTATGATCTTCCCCAGTGGCTGAGATGTGACTGACAAAGGTGGAGAAAAGGGAAACAGGCTGTGAAGGGAGCTTATTTGTGTGCACTGAGACTGAAGTCAAGGCCTCTAGCTTGCTAGGCAAGTGCTCTCCCATTGGGCTACATCCCTAGGCCTAGGAAGGGTGCTTTTAGGGTGAAAAAAGCCTCCGAGGTGGTGCAGATGCAGGTGGGAGCTAGCGGAAACTTCCAGCAGCGCAGGCCAGCCTTTCAGGCTTGAGCCACACATTTCCATTCCTGAAAAATCCTGGGAACCTTAGAGATGAAATAATGGCTTTCAGAATGCTTCCGTCCCTCCTCCCTGAAAGTCCAGTTCATTCTCTAAAAGTCCAAAGCTGCCTCCTGCTGATGAATCGGTCTGAGGCCTGCTCAGAGCCCTGTACTTCCTTTTTGTTTTGTTTTGTTCTTTCAAAACAGGGTTTCTCTGCAGCTTTGGAGCCTGTCCTGGAACTCACTCATTCTGTAGGTCAGGTTGGCCTTGAACTCACAGAGATCCGCCTATCTCTGCCTCCTGAGTGCTGGGATTGAAGGTGTGTACCACCACTGCCTGGCTGGTCACTGAGCTGTGTCTGAGAAGTTTTAAAGCACGGATGACAATGATGTCCCATCCATGTAGAAAATGTTTGCTGGTGGCAGTGCCTGGGAAGCAGGTGCAGTTGTGGCAGTAGAGGCATGGAGGGTGTGGGTGTGGGTGATCAGGAGTGGGAAGGGCAGGGAATTCAATCCATGAGAGCTTTTCTAGTGAATCTTATGCTAGGGAAATGAAGGTGGGTTCTGAGGCACACACGAGTGATCCTAGTACTTTGGAAGATCAGGAGTTCAAGGTCAGCCTTAGCTACACAGCAAGAAAAAAAAAACAAAAACCCTCACCCCAAACCAAGAAATGCAGGTAAGTGTTAAGTGGATCAAGAAGGGGAGACCTGAGAATACCTGAGCAAAGGGGGACAAAATATACTGCTGAGAAATGCAGGAAGCGTAAACTTCAGGGGCATCGGGAAGGCCCAGGGAAGCAGTATCAGCAGAAAAGGTCAAAGGCTGAGGAGCTAAGGTTAGCCTTAGAAGGAGGTGGAGAGGGTGGAGAGCTAGCTCAGCAGTCATGAGCACTTGTTCTTGAAGAAGGCCCAGTTCGAGAGAGAGAGAGAGAGAGAGAGAGAGAAAGTGGGCCTGATAGTTTCTGCTCTGTAGTTTGGAAAGCTACCTGTGTTTTACCAGCAGTTAGTCCTTCCTTGTTCCCTAGCTAGCAGGGTGTGGCATTTCGAGCTAAACTCTTCAAGATTGGGAAACCTAAACTTTAATTGCATTCTGTCCCTACTCCTCTCATGTCCTGGAGGTTTGTGGCCAGTCAAGGATCAAGGCATGTGTAGCTACAACTCAAAAAGATCTATAGACCTAGTTACACTAGAAGTCACAGTTCATTTTAATGTGAGGAAGTATATTTTGTTCTGAGGTCTCCACACTGCAAGTCACAGGCACCTCCAATATTTCAAACTCAATCAATGTTTTCCACTTTTTTTGTTAACGCTTAAAGACCAATGGCATCTGTGTTGGGTGAGGTGAGAAAGCAAATGCCCAGATCTAGCAGACAGACTAGAAAAGCTTTTGATAACTGATAATTGCTGAAGTAGGTGACAGATACATGCATATACAGAGATACTGACATAGATATAGAGATATGTTATAGATATCTGCATGTATTATATAATAGATTTCTCATTCTACCTTTATGCATATTAACAAATGTTACTAACTTTTTATTTTCTGAGACAGGGTCTTTCTATGTAGCCCTGGCTGGCCTGGAACACCCTAGGTAGACAGAGCTGGCCTTGAACTCAGAGAAAACCGTTGTCCTTTGCCTCTTGAGTGCTGGGATTAAAGACATGCACCACCACACTTGGCCCGTGTTCCTACTTTTTTTAAATTAGTTTGTTTATTCTGTTTCAAGACAGGTTTTTTTTGTTTGTTTTGTTTTGTTTTGGGTGGAGTATGAGTTTGGGATGTTTCACATCTGTTTATGCTGGGGAACATTTGTTTAATGATGCAAAGATGTGTTGCATTATTTTATGCTGCATTTGTTTAACTCTGTAAAGCTGTGTTATTCTGCCTGTTTAAAACACCTGATTGGTCTAATGAAGAGCTGAATAGCCAATAGCTAGGCAGGAGAAAGGATAGGTGGAGCTGGCAGGCAGAGAAATCTGGGGAGAGGATAGAGGAGCAAGAGAAGGAGCCAGTCACCCAGCTACACCGCAAGCCAATGAAGAAGAAGTAAAGAAAGGTATATAGGATAAAGATAAAGGCCCAGAGGCAAAAGGCAGACATTATAAATTAAGAAGTCGGCAAAAAAACAAGCCAAGTTAAAACCAGGCATCTATAATTAAGAATAAGCCTCTGTTTATAATTTATTTGGGAGCTGAGTGGTGCGCTCCCCAAAAGAGCAAAGAGTAAAGAGCCAAAAGAGTAAAATACCAAGAACTACAAAGGTTTCACTTGTAACAGTCCTGGCTGCCACTCTGGAACTCACTCTGTAGCCCAGGGGGCATGCACTGCCCTCACCTGGCTCCTAACTTATTATTTTTGTTTTTTAGGTGGCTGGGGCTTGCTGGGTGTGTGTGTGTGTAGGTGGGGCAGAGCTTGAACTATGTGGTGACATACAGACCAGGCTGGCTTCAAACTTGTATCTTCCTTCTTCAATCTCTCAAATACTGAGATTATAGGTGGGTGCCATCATACCTACCTTACATGTTCTGAGTTTAAATTTCAAAACTGTTACCTCCGTTTGTTTGGTGTGTGTGTGTGTGTGTGCGTGTCTGTGTGTCTGTGTGTGTGCATACACTTAGTACAAAGAGCCTTGGAATTCCCATATGGNTGTGTGTGTGTGTGTGTGTGTGTGTGTGTACACCTGTATGGAGGAGTTGGTTCTTCTCTGTGGGAGTTCTGGAGTCTAAACTCAAGTTGTCAGCCTCAGTGACAAGTTCCCTTACTGACTGGGGCCAACTTGACCACACAAATTTTTTAAAATTTTAGCAGAAACTTAAAATTGTTAAAAATGGGTCTTAATTTTCTAGGAGTAGGAAAACCCCTTCTAACTGTGCCTCGGGCTGACCTCCACGTGCTGATACACAGAGGAAACCAGACTCAAGCCTCTGATTCGGGGCTCAGGAACAGAAGCACCTCACACACACAGCCTGAGTGCCAAGGTCCCAGAAGAGAGACAACAGTCGCTTCTTGACGGTGCACCCCCCTCTCAGACCTTGGCCAGGCTGCCCTTTCTCCACTCCTTCAGAAGGATGACTTCTGCCTTCCCAGATCCCAAAGGAACTAAAAACAAAGCAGCCAGAACCAACTATATCCCCTCCCCCTTGTTTGGAACTTTCTCTAGGGCCAGCCAGCACACATGGTCAGATAGCATGAGGTCAAGACCCTGTTTCCTCTCCCTCCCCCCTGGGAGTGGTCCCCACAACCCACCCTTCCCACAGCTGATCTTCAAGGATTGATGGCTTCTTAGGTCTTTATCTGCCTTCCCACCTCCTTCCCTTTGCAGTCTTGGGCTGCTTCCAGCTTCCTCCTAGATCCCACAGAGGTTTCTTGGGAAAAGCACCAGCTCCCTCAGGCTTGACCAGTGTGGGGCATGCCCCCACCGTCTATGGAAACCAGCTCTCCCTGACACACTTTCTCTCCTGGTCTCCTGTGGCCCCTCTCAGGCCCACAGCTGCAGCTCCTTTCTCATTGGCCCACAACCTTGGTAATTTCTGCACACAGAATGCTAAGATGCTGCCTCTCAGCCATCTATTGAGTTGACTCCACAGACCTTGGAATCTGCAGCTCAAAGTCCAGCTTCCAGCTCCTTGGCACTGAACTCTGAAGTTTTTTGTTTGTTTGGTTGGTTTTTCGAGACAGGGTTTCTCTGTGTAACAGTCCTAGCTGTCCTGGAACTTGCTTTGTAGACCAAGCTGGCTTTGAACTCACTGAGATCTGCCGGTCTCTGTTTTCCAAATGCTGGGATTAAAGGTGTGCACCACCACCGCCCAGTTCAACTCTGAACTCTTGATCCCAACAACTAGTCCTCCTACCAGAGCAAACGGCACAGTCATCACCTTGTGCCCAGACCAGACCTGACAGTGTCCTTGTCACGGCTGTAGCAGCTCTCTGGCCTGTCCATCAACATGCCCTTGATCCCACTGTCCTGTCTCCACTGCTGCCACCTGAGTCTTTTCTCTCCGTGAACACTGTCCACGTCTAGACATTCTGAGCAGGAAATACCACCTAGGGCTCACTGAGCCTTCAATCCGTTTTGTTCTTCAAACACATCAGAGCATCTACTCCACATGGGCAGCAGCGCCATAGCCACGCGCTGCCTCCCCCACAGCTAGCACCCCTAAGGACAATGAACCACCTAGCCTAGCAGTAGGAGTCTGAAAATTCTCGGAGTTAACCCTAGTGGAAAGTCTCAGCCATAGCCTGACAAGAGTTCCAGAGGGTGGCTAGAACTGAATTTTGGTTTGCCGCTCTCACACCTGGCACTGAGGCTAGAAGGCATCTCACCTCCCTTTTCCATCGTGCCAGCCACTCATCCCGTTTCCGTTTGCTGATGTAGTAGGGGTCCCCTGCCTGGAAGGTGAGTCTTGGCATGGGTCGCTGACGGAGGCTGGACTCCCAGCCCAAACCACCCCGCAGTCGGCCCCGGGAGCCCTAGGACAGAAGATAAACAGGCATTATAAGGTGGGCACAGACACCCCTGAGGGTTTGCCCCTCATGGAGGGGAAATTGAGACGGGTCACTCATCCCAAACAGAATAAAGAAATCCTGGCTCCTGGACAGAGGGGTTGTTGACCCCAGAGTACTGAGGAGGGACTCAGTTGGTAGGAACACAAGAGCAAGACAGTGGGGGAAGTGCTTGATCTCCGGAGGGGGATGAGCTGGCTGCCTGGCTAGGGGACTTCCAACCTCCACCCCCACTTCCTCTCCTTCTCACAAAGGGACACCAAAGAAGGGGCAGGGACCCACCCTCGGGCCCCCCTCACACACACTCGCCACAGTCCGTCAGAGAGGTGGCTTTCTTCTAGAAACAGGATCCAGAGCCCCTGGGGGTGAGGAAAACACTTGCCTCCATTTTCATGGATTCGATGTTGGTCTGCTTCTGTTCTTTGCCTGTGGAAAGGGAAGAACAAGAGGACTGTCACAGGGGTGGCTCGGAGGATCCTGGGGGCCTCCTAGCATTTGCCCATTCCTGTGTCAGCCATGCTGGCTCTAAGGACGCAGAACAATGTCTGATCTGGGTCTGAGTAAGAGAAAAGCCGGGGGCATGGTTTCTGGCCCACGAACCCTGTTCTCAAGCACACAGAATGGGCTTCGAAGCAGCCACCATCCGCTGCTGGCCTCCAGCCCTCCTTCAAAGCAAGGAGCAGGAGGGTGAAGAGGCAGAGGAGGGCTTGAGCTGAAGAAGCCAGGCTGTTCACTTCTTTGTGTGAGGTAGGAAAAGGTGCCCAGACATGGCCAATGGGTCATCTGGACTGGATCCCGGTGGCGCAGCCCTATTTTTCGTAAGATAAACTGTAAACAGTTCCAAATAGTATTATTAACATGTAAACTGTCCTCCGTTTCTGGCCCACTCTCAGGTCATCAAGACCAGTCTGGATTCTAACTGCCTCAGTGTGACCCCCTAATCTCTGCTGTTTCCTCGCCAATGTTCTAAAGATCGGAGTGAGCACTGGTGTGGAGCAGGGTTTGGCATACAGTAGGTGCTCAATATGTGTCATGTCAGCATGTCCCCGCCCCAAGGAACTCCTCTGTAGCACACATTTCTCTGTTCTTCTGGCTTTTCTCAAAGTTCTGGCCTGGGCACTGATTCCAGTCCCAAGGAGGGACATCTGGGCTGGGAGCAGCAGTCCCCACAGCGCCATCTTTAGGAAGGACTCTGGGCTTCTCTAGGCCTGATTTGAGGGCTGCTACATCTTCCTTTCTGCTTCTGCCTGCCCACCCAGCTCCTCTCCCAGCCAGCCCCTCTGCAGCCAGCTGTATGGTTTTTCCCAGCAAATGGGGAGAATTCAGCTGCCTTTCACCTAGGTGCCTGAATGCTTTTTTTCTGAGGCTGAGAAAATACAGGGCTTAGGCCCAGAGCAGGAAGGTCACTAAGGTTGGCTCATGTAGCGTGGTGTGTAAGGGGAGGGGGTACGGAGACAAAGAGCCCCAAACGGAAAAAACAGTCCCAGCTGCATCGCCTAGCACAGGAGCAGAAACCACCAGCAGCAGCATTTACGGCTCTGAATTTTTAGCCTGGACGTTTCCCTCTTGTTACCAGATATGACCTGGGGTTCCTCTCTGCAGCTGCCCTGAACACCCCGACAGCCACGTGTGCCTGGTTTCCATCTACGGTGGTGGGAGGGAGGCAGGGAGGGCAGAACCCCTGCGGGACACCCAGAGGTGTGGACCCCGTGGGAGGTAGGTGTGGGTGGCGCTGGGTCTTGTGGAGGCGCTGCCGTGGGAGGAGCGTGGTGGCTGTCACCCACGTGTGGGTGGGGGCGTGCGCCCTCCCAGCAAAGGGTATGTGGTTGTCCTTTTAAGTCACATCTCACCCGTCACGACTCCGTCTCTTCCTCCACGGTCTCTCTTCCACCGCCCAGCTCCCTACTTTCCAAGGTGCTCGCCCTCAGGCCTGCCCTGGGCCTCCCACCTCTGGGGCCAGCCCCTCCCTCAGACCTCGCTGCTCGGCCCAGGACCCAAGCTGCCAGGAGGGGGCGCCTGCTCTGGATCGCATTCCACACTCCTGCTGAGGCTGCAACAGCTGCAGCAGCCATGCAACAAGCGGCTGAGGGTGGTGAGTGAGGCCCCCAAGCTGACCCACGCTGTTGGACTATCTACTGACCCTAAGAGTTTTCTGAATACCCCTCACCACACCCAGTGGCTTTTGGTTACGTTTACCAGGAGTGATTTGTTTATTAGAATACAAAAAAGTCTGAGCTGAAAAGATGTGGTTGAGTTTGCTGAATGTTTCACACGAGGAAACGGAGGCCTGGTGAGCAGATCTATAATCTGATCTCAGGGCTCCTGACTCCCTGGTGCGCTACCATCATTACTCCGTGTTTTCTTTGCCAGGCCTCCAGCCCCCAAGGTCTTCCAAATGGAGACTTCCTGAAACAGTTTCTAAATGGCTTCTTTCTGGAATTTTCTCCCCACAGACTGCGCATGCCCACGTGAGAGAGCTCTCAGTCACACGCAGGCGCGCACTCTCTTCCTCTCTCCAGCCTGGCCGGCAGATTGGCTGTCATAGAATGCTGGGCGGTCCCACTCTCTGAGGGCTCCCTCTGCAGCCTGTCTACTCCTGCCTGGCACAGACCCAGAGTCCCAGAGCCAGGTGGCTGCGTGCCTTCCAGAGTGGCCCTGGAGGAGAGGAACATGACCCCAAGAAACCCCAGGTCCTGGGGACAGGGGAAGTCAGGAGCTTCAAGTACTACCCAGCAAGGACCACCAAATTCTCTTTACAATGAGACAGTATCCCGGTGACAGGGCAGATGCCAGACTTAATATAAGCATGGTTACTAGCCCATATTTCTCTCCATGCTCAGTCTCAGCAGAGGGGCCTTATGCTGACCCTCACCCACTCCTCTGTGACAGGCTTCCTGTATCCCAGTCTGGCCTCCAATGCTCAGTAGCTAAGGATGACCTTGAACTTCTGATCCTTTTGCTTCCACATACCAAGTTCTGAGACTACAAGCACATGCTTGTACTCCTGGCTTCCCTACTTTCTTCCCCATAAGAAAAGCAGAGACGATAGTCTTCCTCACATGGCACAGGCTGACATCAGACAGCATGAGGATGTCTAAGGTGGAGGTACAGAGTCTGTATCTTGGCTTCCCAGATACTATAGACACAGCTAGCCTGTGGACCACCGAGCAGTTGAGGGCAGAGCACACTGTGCAGTATAGGCAGGCACCATGGCTTTCCAGGAAGGATAGATGGAAATCTCTGTTGCCAGGTATTTGATTACACTGTGTAAAGATAGTCGCTGTGACTGGTTTAGTAAAAAGCTAAATGGTCAATAGCTAGGTAGGAGGTATAGCAGGAACTTCTGGACAGAGAGCTCTGGGAAGAAGAAAGGCGGAGTCGCCAGCCAGGCACAGAGGAAGCAAGACATGCAGGAGGAAAGGTAAAAGCCACAAGCTAGCACATAGACGAATAGAAATGGGTTCACTTAAGTTATAAGAGCTGGTTAGAAACAAGCCTAAGCTAAAGGCTGAGCTTTCATAATTAATAAGTCTCCATGTCATTTTTTGTGAGTTGGTGGCCCAAAGAAAAATCCACCTACAACTCTCTGAAGAGTCTTGGAAGGAGGGGAACTATGTCCGAGTCTCTTCATTCCTCATCTGAGGTCTTCAGCTAGGCACATATTATCAGCTGACTGTAGAGCAGAGGCCAGCCTCCAGACACCAGCACACTGGCCAGAGTCTCTAGGAGGCCACTGCACACCTCTCTTGGAATTCTAGAGTCAGGAGTGAGGGCCCCCAAGTCAAATGGATGTTGAGACCTTGGATGTCTGTGCCTACCATGCTTGGACTTGCCTGTAACTTCCCAGTCCAGCCTATCAACCCTTTGACATTTCTTTACCTCTTAGACGGGGCATTTGCTACCTCCCTCCATCTCTGCGGTCATCTCCTTCCATCTCTGTGGATTCATTTTGCTTATCAGAGCTGACTGCTTCCTCCCCACGCCTGCAGCAGCCTCTAACTTCTCACCCCACTTCCCAGACCTTTCAAACTGCTGGGGAGTCTACATGGAAAGTCATCTTTTCCAAGCAGCCTGTCAGGTCAGCCCTAAGAAGACAGCTAGGAAAACCTGGTTTGGCCACTTGCCACCCACTCCCTGCCACATCCTTCCCCCTGGCTCTCTCCCATCCAGTTTGGTGGCTTCTGTTCGGCCTCTATGCCCTGCTCTCTCACCTTGGAACCAGTCTGTTCTCACTGTCTTCTCTCCCCAGTCCTCCCGTGATGGGCTCCAGCACACCCAATTAGGAGAGAATAGCTCAGGTCCTGATGTCCTAGCTCCTCACGGCACTGTTCTTACTTGAGGACACTGCGCATAACCACACATGTGATTTTGTTATCATATTGCTTTTGAGAGAGGAAGCTGGACTAAAAGTTGTTGGGCAGAGGATAACCTTGAACTCCTGACTTTCAGTCCTTTTCCCAAATCCTGAGATTTGGACACTATGCCAGTTACCGCAGTGTTGAGGGTTAAACCCAGGCTTCATGTCTAGCCCTAATGGCACAGCTGAAAGGGCAGAGTCTTTAACCAACTGTGAAGTCCTTGAGGAAAAGAGCCAGGTTTCTGTTCAGGATGGCTTCCACAGGCTGGCACAGGACCTAGCACACACCAAACATGTTTAATGAACACTTGTTGGCTGACTGAGTGCCTAAAAACTGGAATGCAGACAGGAAAACCCTTAAACAAACCCTCAAGGTCAAGGAGCAGCCTTGGAGCTCTGGCTCCATCCTGCCTGGCGGAAGGGACTGCCCTGGCCCTGGCCCTGGGCACCTGCCTTGTGTGATCCTAGAACTCCGGTGAGTCACAGGAGCACGGCGTCTGGCTAGGAAGGGCGCTGAGCTCTCCTGCATGCCTGCCACTGTGAACTGCAAGGAGGTATCTCTCCTCCTTGTCCTCGCTCCTCAGGCTCTCCCAACACTCCTCTGAGGCCGGGATAGCTGAGAGCCACGCAGGACAGCGCAGCAGAACAGAGCAGAAGAGCAGGAGAAAACATTTACCGATCCTGGGCTGGAGGGTTAGATCAGTTGGTACACTGCTTGCCCAGCATACATAAAGTCCAATGCTCAGGGCCCAATTCCCAGAACTACATCAAAACAGGTATGGGCAGCCAAGATGGCTCAGCAGATAAAGGTGCCTGTGGCCAAATCTAACAATGAGTTTGATCTCCATCCCAAGGATTTACATGCTGGAAGGAGAGAACAGAATCAAGTTGCCCTCTGACCTCGATATGTATGTCATGGCATGCTCAAGTACCACACCCATACACACAAATAATAAAATAGGCATGGGGTACATGGTTGTGTGATTGCGGAACTCAGGAGATGGAGGAAGAAGGATCAAAAAGTTCAAGATTAGGGCCAGGTCTACATAGTGAGTTGTTCCAGGCCAGCCAGGGCTACATAGTGAGACCTTTTTTGTAAAANAAAAAAAAAAAATTCTGTGGCCAGAGGCCAGGTTTGGAGGCATGAACAAATCACTTCCTAAGCTGTACCTTTATCCTGGACTGGGGGTGAGCGTGGGGGCGGCGCTAAGAACACCTCCTGAACATAATCATTTGGAAGAGTAAACAGAAGAACAATGCAAAGTGCCTCATAGCACACTCTGCACATGGTGGAACATCACAAATATTTGCTGAATAATGAATGAAAGACATTTCAAAGTAAGTTTGGAAACCTCTTTTCTGGAAATATTCCCTCTTCTGCATAAATATTAGGTTTGGATTCATGCAAAAATAAGTTATGCCAATTAATCAATTTACTCATTCCATCATACACACTTGGAAGGAAGACTTTTTGAAATTAAAATGCACATATGCAAAACATCCTGGCAGGGCCCGGGAGGATCAAATGTGATAATGGAGCAGGAGGTGCTGTGTAAACTGTGAAGCCCGGTACAAATGCTAGCTGTCCTCATTACTCGCTTGTTTACAGCTTGCTTGGCCCTGAAATCTCTGGCTTTAACCTAAAAGTGAAAAGTGGGCAACTTTCCAAAATTCGGAGCTAGGCCACCAAGTCCCCAGATGGATAGGTCTGAGCAGGGCAGTGCGCAGCCGGCCTCCTTCAGCCCTCCCCTTAGTGTCCACTGTCACAATTTACATGGTGGAAGTTTACCATGGAGTCAGCCAAACTACAGTGTGCCAGGCAGAAAGAATCTCTGCACCAGGACAGGTGAGCATGGCATATGTGTCCTCATGAGCCTAGGCAGGTCATGTATAAGAGTAAGCAGGCCAGCAGGCAGTGGAGGGAAACTAAGGCACACAACCAGCATAGAAAGAAGGGGGGCACTTATTACCCCAGTTTAGCATCCCTTGGCATTATGCAAACCCACTGTTGCCTGTTGCCAAAGCCAGCTTTTTTCTTCCCCACAAAGAGCCAAAACTCCAGATTTTCATGTGGAATTTCTTGATTTTTTCAAAATACTGGCAACTAATGTTTTTAACTGTTTAGCACACTAGGTGGGCCAAGTAAACATGTATACAGGCTGTTTTCATCCAGTAGCTTCTAGACCATGGTCTTGGCAAAGGAACGGTCAGCTCCCACCTTTGCCTAGCCTCCTGAAACCTGCCAGAGACCCAAGACTCTTAGGGGCTCAGAGGGCCCAGAAGAGGTTTCCCTCAGGCTAGGACTCACCCTCTTCTGCAGAGGCTCCACGGCCCTCCTTGGTTGTGCAGCAGCCATTCTCCACAGCTCGAGAGGATTCTGGTGGGGTCTCAGTTCCCTCTCCTTCAGCTGGGGCCCCACCCTTCTGCCCTGCAGCTGGGCTCCCCTCCTCAGGTTGGGGCTCACTCCGCTTTTCCAAGTCTCCATTGGGTAACAGATCTGAGGAGCCAGAGTCCTGGGCCATGGGCTGAGACTTGCTGGTCACTGCAGGGTCCTTGGGTGTGTCACTGCTTTCCACCTGGAAAGGATGAAAACAGACGAATGTCAGGATTAGACCCGAGTCACAGACCCTCTGAGTTTCTAATGAAAGTCGTGTGCACTGTGCTTTTATGCATGTCTTCACACAAGCAGATGCAGCCACAGGTTTGCTGTCAACATTAGAGGCTTAAGAGGACTGTGGATGTCAGGTAGGTAGACCTGGTCCTACCACCCCAGGGATATTCCACTGCACCCCAACTCACTAAGACTCCTCTGGCTTCCCACTTCTAAACCAATGATCCTGCAGCTGGGGGTGTAGCCCATTTGACAGAGTTCTTGTCTAGCGTGCATGAAGTCCTGGGTTCAGAGCCCAGTACTGTGTATGCACAGACATGGTGATGCACACCTGCAATCCAGCACTCAGCAGGTAATGGCAGGGGGATCAGGAGTTTAAGGTCATCCTCAGCTACAGACTGAGTTTGAGAGCAGCCAGGGCTACATGAGATTCCACCTTAAAACTAAAAGCTGGCAAGATGGCTCCATAGGTAAAGGTGCTTGCTATGCCAGCCTGGTTACCTGAGTTCAACTCCCTTTGTAGAGGGAACCCACCCACTCTGGAAAGCTGTCCTTTGCCTCCCACAAACACTCTGTGTGCGCCCCTCCACAGATGAACATAATCAATCAAAACATAGTAAGAACAAAAAACAAAACAAAAATTTTCTTTGTGCTCCATCAATGAAACTGGACCCTTTCTCAGGAAATTCCAATGCCACCAGATCAATCCCAGAGGCACCAAGGCTGGCCTGACTACAGCTCTCATAGGCTTCCTCCTATGTTCTCATGGGGATGGGGGGCAGGGGTGTCAAAGATGTCCTCACTAAGAAGCATTCTCTGGATCTGAGCTAGCTTCATAGCTCTCTGTCCCCAAATCAGGCCCCCATAGGTACTCTAACCCAGGCTCACGAAGGCCCCAAGCAGTCTCCAGCTTGAGCAGCAAGTGCCCTGGGTATAGAGCCCTCCATGCCTGTCTGGAAAGACAACAGACTGCTTTATCCCCTGGGGCCTGAGGTCAGAGTCTGCTAAGGCTCCAACTGGTAGAAATCAAATCAGGATTCATTCAGGCTGTCCTCACATGTCCTCTTATGGGTGTGTGTGTGTGTGTGTGTGCGTGCGCGCATGCAGGTGTGTGTGTCTACTTTCTTTCAGTATCTCTCAGCTTCCCTGGGAAGCAAAGAAGGAACCTGATGCTCCTGGAGAATTTAGTCATTTGCTCAGTGTTGTCTGCTTTCAAAGACAAGGTGTGCCAGGGAGTTTGCACGCACGCTCTCTCTCTGTCGTGTGTGTGTGTGTGTGTGTGTGTGTGTGCGCGCATGCATGTTCAAGTGTGCTCTGTTTTTGCTCATCTTGTGGCAAGTGGTCAGAACATCTTTTTTGTTGTTGTTTTGTTTTTTTGAGACAGGGTTTCTCTGTAGCTTTGGAGCCTGT